>JAXCGZ010011659.1:0-37500 GCA_037179515.1 Halocaridina rubra | reverse complement strand
TGGAAGCCTGCAGTGCTTACAACCACATATGTCAACAACACAACTCAAACTCTCTCAGATCTCTTTGAGAAAGCCCACAAACGGCATTGGCCTTCTAGGGATCCAGGGCTCTTCGACCAAGCAACATAGGAAACAACAAAAATAACTATAAACAGCATTCAACTTCTCCACCATCATAAAGATGGGAATGGATGGTAAATTCTAGTTATATATCACTGAAGAATACAAATCATATTGCTAAAATATTACCGTTATATAAAATATACCAGAAGAGCTAGACATGGCATGCAGGCAAATTTTGA
Organism: Halocaridina rubra; assembly: GCA_037179515.1. Classification (NCBI taxonomy): domain Eukaryota; kingdom Metazoa; phylum Arthropoda; class Malacostraca; order Decapoda; family Atyidae; genus Halocaridina; species Halocaridina rubra. The sequence goes on along the minus strand of JAXCGZ010011659.1, from coordinate 37,198 downwards.
CAAAACAATAACACCACCTTTCAGAGACCGCAGTAGCACAGTGGCTAGAGCTTTCAACTTTAGAAGTGACACTGCCACATGGAGAGCTAGGATGGTCATTCTGCCTAAATTCCCTACCTCCAACCCTATTTGAATAGGGATTAATAGATTCATAAAAGAGCAAACCACAACATACACACCACTGTTCAGATGCTATGCGAGTAAGGTTAAGGAAACAAAGAAACAAACAATGAGAAAAGAAAGAAGAGCAGGGAACATAATGAAAAGCATGAAAATACAAAACTATGAAAGAAGGAGTTGTCTGAAAAATGGAAACATAAGCTTACTTATATACCAAAAATCGTTCATGGTGCATATTTGCAACTTTATTTTTTTAGAAACTTAATACATACTTGACATTAAAGTGTGCACATCCATGGCTCTGATCAGGTAAATTTCAATCTAATCTCAAATTCATACTTTCTTTTTTACACGTTTTTTGAAACACTATATCCCCATTCAAACAGGAAAGGACTCAGACATGTCGGAGCTGGTGGATCAAGGCTGGATGCCTTTCCTAATGCCCCGTAGGCAGGATCAAACCCACGTTAGTCAGGTCTATCGTTTCCTGACTCATTTGCTCTACCGCTGTGCTACTACAGCACCCAATCACAAATTTATTTGTACAGTACTGCAATTTCAAACATGTCAATCTATATTTCCATTCTATAAGTTAATACAAGTTCCTGAATAAAATGAATCCATTCCACTCTAAAACTCTGTACTCCAAGGCTATAAATTTTAATCAAATACAAAACTACAGGGAGCCGTGTTTAAATCATCAAAAACTTCAAAATAGGGACATCTTCACAAATCCGTATCCTAATCTCAAGATGTTATTGCTACGCATCATGTTAAACCCAAAGACAGGTATCTCCCTTCTTTAATAACTTTTAATAATAAATATGAAAATAAGCAGTTGGAAAAATGAAAAATTTACATATTAATAATATCTTTATATATTAGAGAAAATACTGTACTGTGCTTCCATAAATTTACATTTTAGCTATAAGGTATATTTTAAGCACCTTGCAATAATTTAAAATGACAAGTTGTATAGGAAGTTAAGAATAAGTCATTTCCAAAGTAATAACACTTATGTACAAAGGGGGTCCTCAACTCACGTCAGAGTTCCTTTCCTGAAATGTTATGAAACCCGAATTTCCGTACAAGTCGGAGCATACCTAAATAAGCACCTATGCCAACGCAGTAGTAAAGTTTCTCACTTTTCCATGGTAATGGCTTTCCTTTTCTTCAAAACATGCCCTTAGTATAATCAACTTTAAGAGTGGGAGACATAATACAGGCCAAAAATGTTAAAAAAAAGCAAAATAATTTATGGGAGATGCGTTGTAATCACGAAACATCGTAACTCGAAGACAGTGTTAACCGAGGACCCCCTGTATAGTCTAGAACATACACAAATCTTGACTTTCAAAGGGAGTGATGGAACCAATAATGCACGACAGCTATAGGTATCTAACAATCAAAATTGGCTTCACTATCTGAATAGTGAAAAATTATGCAGTTGTATCATTATTTACACAAAAAAAATAAAAACACCAACTCCAAAAATATATATGCAGAACTCTAAATTCTATAAAACCACATATTACCTTTAAAGATATAAAAAGAAAAAATCAAAAGAGTTAGAGTACTGTACTCACCATTCTTCAGAAGACCATCATCCTGTGAAGAGAAAAAAAAAACATTTACTGTATACTATTCTATTATTAGTAGTATCATTATCATAAACCAAGCAGCAAGCCCCAAATGGAAAAAGTTATAGATTATAAACCAAATGACTCCAGCAGGGAAGAAACTAAGTGAGGAATATGGAAAAGAGAAATAAAAAAAAATTTAAAAATTTAAAAATAATGGCATCTCCCCCCCACAGCTCTCATGGTAGTAAAAACTTTTTTAAAGTTTTCACGGTGTCCAGGCCCAACGAGACCAATTTTCTTAGCCTATCCCAGTGTTACATTCTTCAGCTGCTTTCAGTTTTGTTGGCATGCTATTTTATGATTCACTATTAATCCACATTATGGGGGTGGGCATAGATTGGAGCTTGGGGAAAAAGATTTGATAAACTTGCTGACCCCCCATGGTGGACTCGAACACGAGTCTGTCACTTTCTGAGTCAATTGCAATCTTATCAGCTTGCTTCAGGTAACAAAAGAAATTTAACGAAGTAAAGAGGAACTTCCTACCCTCAGTTCCCCTTTCTCAGGCAGTCCTAACCTATAGCACATACAGCGAACTGAAATTATTTCTCCAAAACAACAACGATACAGTTAATAATAGGGTATTAATTACTGTTTTGAAACTGACCACTTGGAGAACTTGTATTTTAGTCAATACCATATTTTGAAGAGAGATTTTTGGAACTAGCTTTTAATACATGCTGCTGTCAGGCTCCTTGTTACACTATATTTTATTCTTAATTACTTGCTATGCTAGTATAAAATGAATTGCAAATGTTAATATTTGATTTATATATTACCAAATATAGATTGTAACGATTAACAACTGCAATATCACTGGAAGTGCCCATGTACAGCTTTTTGAATAAAAAAAAAAAAATCCTTGACCACTTATCCTCTGAATGACACTAGTAAGGTAACGGGAGAGAAATATGGCAGCCTTTTATCTTCAAAATCATGAGAAGAGTGATCAAAGCATATTACCTTCTGGTAAATGTGTGTGCATTGACTTGACCACCTTACATACCAAGGGATGGCCGATTAAAGTTATAAGGTTCAATATGAGCTTTAAAATATACCTCAATGATACTTCACTAAAGAAATACTGAGATTAATTTAGTATATGAAATATACAATCATGAAAATCAAAACAATGCATATAGAAAGCACAGAAAGAGAGAGAGAGAGAGAGAGAGAGAGAGAGAGAGGAGAGAGAGAGAGAGAGAGAGAGAGAGAGAGAGAGAGAGAGAGAGTTATAATAATAATAATAAACTTTATTTCCAATGTACATTGAGAGAGAGAGAGAGAGAGAGAGAGAGAGAGAGAGAGAGAGAGAGAGAGAGAGAGAGAGAGAGAGAGAGAGAGAGAGAGAGAGAGAGAGAGAGAGAGAGAGAGAGAGAGAGAGAGAGTTAGTTTTGAGAAAATGAGATAAAAAAAAAAGCATACAGCTACAAAAGAACAGGATGAAATTAAAGATAAGATCTATACAAAGGTCAACAGAGATCAAATCACGACATTATAAAATGGAGAAATGATCATTACAGAAAAATATTCCCATGCAATTTGAATGTATTGTTATAGTAATGCATCATTTCTTGTCCTTATTAGTCCCAATTCATATGCGGGTGGACACAGATATGTTAGAGAAAGAGAGGATGAGGCTGGACACCTATTCTAAATGCCTGTGGTGGGCTCGAATCCATGCTAGTCACTTCCTGACTCATGCTCTCAACCACTGAGCTAATGCAGCTAATAGTAAATGTTATGCTCGACATAACATACATACATATACAATGGCCACAATCCCTTTTGCAAGGAAGTGGCCAAGTCAAAGAGCACACTCAACAGAAGCCAACACATCCTAATCACTCCTCTTAGCTCATTGGGAATTAAAGGGTTGCCAAAATTCTTCCCTGCCTCCCCACTTGGGTACCCCAAAACAATAAATGCCAAACCAAATCATAAAAAAAATAAGGGGTCCCCATTTAATGTCAGTGTTCCGTTCCTGACAGCTGAGTTAAGCCGGATTTAGACATAAGTCGGAACACACCTATAAGTTGAACCTAGGTCCCACACTAATGCTAAAACTAAATACTCTAAAACATAGAAAAATAATCTAAGTTCTTATTCTCATACATGAAAATAGTAAAAGTACACTATACAGTATTGCTTACCTTTACTACTGTGACTGGCTTGCATCTGGATAACTGGATAACTTCAGACCTATATCCAACTTAAGATCAAACGACTTAACATCAGCGAATGAGCACAAGAACATATGGGTGATGCTTCTTCTTCCCCCCCTTTCCCATTTTCACGGCATTAAAGAATCTATATGCTCTCTCCTGAACCAAAAGGAGGTTCACTGGCATGAGCCGTCGATGCTGGTCATATAGCCAAAGTACTTACATCTTAATGTTGGAAATATGCCTCCACACCAAATGACCACGATAAACAATATAGCAGGCGAGAGATTGAGAAGCACAGCCTTTACAATGGCACTTCTCTTAAAAATGCGTTCTTGTTGTTCTTATGGTGCTGTCCTTTTGGTTTCTCTCTTTCTCCAAAATTTATATTTGGCAATTTTGTAAATAAATTAAATCTAATTCCTTCAAATAACCAAATACATAAATAAATTAATAATTAAAACCATTACTTTGATATATACGTATACAACAATGTCTAGTGACTATCATTCTGCCAACCTCAACAAACCTTTTCGCACAAAGATCGTATTTACAGCTATTGTATGTGGTAATTTTTTAAACAAATTTAATCTAATTCCTTCAAATAACTAAATACATACATAAACAAATTAATAAATAAAACTATTAACTTGATACAGTATATATGTATACAACAATGTCGTGTGGTTATTCTTCTGCCAATCTCAACGCAATTTTTCACATAAGAAAGATCATATTTACATATATGTACAGTGCTCCCTCGTTTATCGCGAAAGGTGAAAATTCGCAAAGTAGGAGCACCATATTTATTACAGGCATTTTACATTTATTTTTACCTTTACAGTATAAACCGTCCCTGCACTGTTAACAACTCACTCTTTACTTCATTAATAACAGCGCACAAGCGTAAATCTATATGAACGTGATATTATGAAGACTGAAAAAAAGTATTAAGAACAAACAGCAAACAAACTTTCGATATGATATTGTCAGGGAAATAGCGTGTAGAGAATATACAGTATATATTTCATTTAAGTTTCCCATGAACAGTATGATATACGTTTTCTTTGTAACGAATTGTATACGTTTTCTTTTTGTCTCAGCTGACTTTGTTTACGTTAAGATTTTGTGCGGCATGGCCGATATGTAAAGAAGATAGAATAATGTTTAGAACCAAGGAATATTAATAATACTATAATCTTGAAAATTAGATAAACCCCAAATAGGGTGAGTAAATAAATATTTTATGAGTAAGATATTGCGCCTGAAGAGTGATAAGCATCAGAAGGTACGGAAGCAGCAAAACGTTTTTGTTAGAGGTTCGTTCTCCCGAAACCTCCTACTCCTCTACCCCTTAATGCAATCGAATATTATGAGGAGAATTGAAAAAAAGCATTAAGAACAAACAGCAGTAATAATACTAATAATAATAATAATAATAATAATAATAAACCAAAATTTCCATTATACAATGGGTATTCGTTAGCCGGGGCGAGCCCCAACCCCCCACTGTGGTGCCCAACCACAGCAGTACCTGCCAGGAAACAACTTAAACTCTCGGTCTTGGATGGGAACCGATCTTTCAACCTCGTGAATGCGAAGCCAGCGCGTTACCACTGTACTAGCCAGCCAACAAACTTGCGATATAATATCATCAGGGAAATAGCGTGCGAGGGTGTATCAGCTGATTCGGAAAGGCCAAAATGTTTGCAGATAGAATATTATGAAGAGAATTGAAATAAAGCATAAAGAACAAACAGCAAAAAATCTTTCAATATAATATCGTCAGGGAAATAGCGTGTAGAGAATATATATATTTCATTTAAGTTTCCCATATACAGTACGATATACGTTTTCACTGTAACGAATTGTATTATTTTCTTTTCGTCTCAGCTAACTTTGTTTACGTTAAGATTTCGTGCAGCATGGTCGATATGTAAAGATCGAATAATGTTTAGAACCAAGCAATATTAATAATACTATAATCTTGAAAATTAGATGAACCCCAAAGAGAGGGAGTAAATAAAAATTTTATGAGTAAGATATTTTGCCTGATACGGAAGTCGCAAAACGTCTTGGTTAGAGGTTCGTCCTCCCACATCCTCCTTCTCTTCTATCGCTTAATTCGATCGAATATTATGAAGAGAACTGAAAATAAGGATTAAGAACAAACAGCAAACAAACTTGCGATATAATATAGTCATGGAAATAGCGTGCGAGGGTGCATCAGCTGATACAGAGGTGGCAAAACGTTTGCATCCTCGTGCTCAAAAATAGCATATACCCAGAAAATCTGCGATATAAAATACACATGCTCGCCAAAAAAATCCGCGCTGCACTAAATTCGCGGTAGGTGAATAGCGATATAGCGAAGGATTACTGTAATGGTAATTATGTAAATAAATTAAGTCTAATTCTTTCATATAACCTAATACATAAGCAAATAATTTAATCAAAAGATTAACGTGATACAGTATATACATAAACAACAATGCCGTGTGACTATTCTTCTGCCAGGCTCACAAAGTGTTCAGTGAGCGAGATTTTAATTTACTGCACCAGCCAGGTAGGTAAAAAACTTAATTTATTAATAAATTTTCAATTACTTATTGGCCTCTGATGTAACGGCGCAATGACTTCATACGAAACGACTTTATATGGGGATCCCCTGTAAGGAGTCCCTTTTCAGAAAAGTAATAAGCTCTATGGTCACAAACAAAATATATATTTACATAACAAAAGTGAGAGAACCCTATCCCCATGATGATTATATATCCGTTCTCACTAGAGGCGCCTTGAAAAATATTTTTTTTCTTCAAAATTGCACTTTGCAGTGGCTCAGTGGTAATGTGCTTTATCTTGAAATCACAGTAGTGCCTTGCAAATGCTGTCAAGTCTCATTATCCCTGAAATCCCACTCTGTTAACATCAAGCATTTATCATGTTGGCTACGAAGTGTGGTGTCTGTTCTCTGACCAGCTGAAGATCAGTTAGTAATTAATTTTATATTTTATAATTTCACTGAACTCTTAGCTCTAAGAAAATTCACATTACTTATGTAATGCAATGCATCATTACATGTATTACAATTAGTTCCCAATCGATTGGGAAGTGGATACAGACATGTTGGAGTTGGAGGGTTAAGGCTAGATGCCCTTCCTAATGCCCCCAGGTGGGATCAAAGCTGAGTTGGTCGCTTCCCAACTCACGCACTCTACCACTGAGGTACTACGGGCCCCAATATAAGTCACATTACCTCTGATGATAAATTCCTCATTAAAATTTAGTTCAATTATACCTCAGTGTTAGGAAGTCCAGTTTAACAGATATCAAAAGCAATGGACGAATCTGGAGGAAAAGTTTTAGTATTTTTCAGTTTAATAGTCAACTGAACTGCTGACGGAGTTGTGACAACATTGAACAAAGGCCACTGCTTCGAGAGTTAGCATAGGCCCTCACTGTGTTTACATCGGTGGAAGTGACATATGTACCTTATTGCTCCATATTTTCTGCTTTTCATAAATACTGCAGTATCAAGGTGATTAATACTCAATCCAGAGTAAGTCTGATTTTAAAATATACATTCTGATTTTATTATATTTACAAAATACAGGTATTTCACATTGTCACACTGGATGTTCTGCTATGAAAAGTATTATTCCTCTTCTTATCGTACTGCATTGCAATTGTAGACATTAGCGACTACAGACCCCATTTTAGTAACTACGAACAATCGGCAATATTGGACCGATTTTCCCCCATCTTGTCTGTTAAAATGAGGTATGAGTGTATTTCAATGATATACTCAATATAATAATGCTTTGAAATCAGTTAGATGGGACTTTTCTTTGTAATGAAAGTAGTGCCACACTTTATGTTACAATTAATCCTTATTTAAATGACGGTGGCCATTCACTGACGGTTGGAGCTGGGGGTTAAAGTTGGATTCTATGTCTAACTCACCGCAGTGGGTTTGAACACAGGTTTGTCAGTACCTGTGTCGAGCGTCTAACTAATACGCTATCAGGGTGCTCCTTTGTAATGAAAGTAATAATACTGTAATGTAAATATGGATAATAAGGCTTCAAGAAAAAATGCCAATCACATGTATCACCAATGAAATTGAAAAACGATATATGCTCTCAATGCTATAAATAAAAAATATTGTGATCAAATATAAAATGAAGAATTCTTTAGTAATGTATACATCTCTAAGCTTAAAAAAAATAAATGTGTTAAACCAGAAAAACACAGATTTATAAACAAAACACTTTAATCTTTAACAAAAATAAAACTTATAAATCTAACCTGATGTAATACAGTATAATCTTACCTTCCTAACACAGGCAAAGATGTATTCCCAATATAGCATTTATAAACAATTAAAATTTTGTAAGGCTAACCTTACCATGATACAAATGTCTTTACATATTATGTCACTGTTAATCCCCATTATAGGGGAGGACATAGAAAGTGTGGCCTGGGACACCGTATGGTGGGCCTAGCAGCAAGCAGGTGTACGAATTCTAAGCTGCAGATACACAATTCATTCTGACCACACTAGAGAGCAAACTTTTATGTGTCAAAATTAGTTCCCATTCAAATGAGGGTGGCCATAGGCATGTTGGTGCTGAAGTATTAAGACTGGATGCCCTTCCTAAACCCCTGCAGCGGGTTCAGACTCGCATTACTCACTTCCCAACTGGCGAGCTCTATCACTAAGCTACCAAGGACCCCCTAGTTATTACAGCACCATCATATGGTATATGCATTATTTCAAGATGTTATTCATTGTTGGTAGTAAAAACACAGTAAATTCTGGACTAAAACCTTAAAAAACTATCCAACAACAACCATGCTAAATTGAAATCACTTCATATGCATCATTACCTATGTAATATTGATTGATACTATTTTATTGGTCGATCAATACAAACTTGGAAAGATTTTGCTAAATTAATTCTAATAGTGAAATTCCTACACGCATGCTAGACTGGGCCAGTATTTCTCAAATGGTGCACCTGACGCACTGATGCACTCTCAAAGGTAACCAGGTGTGCCCATAGATAATGAAGGAGTAATTTATAAATTTATTTTATATTCAAGTATCTCCCTTGGAACACAAATATGTAATCATTACAGAACCGTTAGACTTCAATAACAACCAAACCTGACCCAGGTAAAAACTACTGTGAAACAGTAGAATAAAACAAGTTATGGAGTCCTTTGGCAAGGTTTGCTACCAACCACGGTATTTTAGATTAAAATGCCAAGACCTCTCTCTGATGTTAGCAAAAAACACAGACGATATCATTTATTGAAATTAGCATACAACAGTACAGTATATCCTTAAAACATATTAGAAACTGCAAAGTTACACTATTACTTTTTTCGATAAGAAGATAGGCTAACTTTGTTTTTCTAATTGGAAAAGAATTACCAATGAGTGAACTACTGGGAGGAAATAGGTAGGAAACTACAGACCTACTAATCTGACGTAAATCTACCTAGCCATATGTGACTAAGATAAGAAAAACTACTAGCCCTAAAGAGAGATGGAACAGCAACTGGAGAGCTTAATCACACTTAACTTGGATAAATGGGATCTTGTCAAGATGAATAACCCCCAGAAACCCAGTAAATTGTTAGGTTATGTTATGCTACGTGACTTGCCTCGTAAATATGAATAACCCTCAAGCACCCTGGGATAACTCTTCTTGGTCTAACACGATCCAATCAATGTTTACTTTCACATCCCCAATGAGTAAGATAAATATACAATACCTTAAAAGTACTGCACAACTAAAGCCACACAAACAAAAATGGTACTTTTATTTATCATCTTGCTTCTTAACCGGAGGTATACTACCCTAACCATACCTTATCATTTATAAAATATTAAATTTCACGAGATGTTGCCTAACCAGGGATGTAAACATAAACTCATTATATAATATATTAGCTTCCAGTTTCACTTGGCATGATATCCTACCCTCTGTGAAACCTCAAAGCTCAGACAGCCAGAACAGCTTCCCTCTAGCATCATGAACCACAGACTACCTTCATTCTAAATTAAAAAACAATAATACAAGACTCACAACGGATAACTCTGGGTCCCAAGACCTCCATACCTAGCAGACACTGATAAGAGATGACAAGGGGGTCCATATGATCCCCTGATATCGTACCTCGAGATTTCATTGACACGGACCTCAAACCTCATAAAGGAAAACCACCTCTCTTTATCAGAACGAACAATAGGCCAACTTTCCTCTAAATGGAAAAAACAAAAAAAATACGACTCTCAAAGACAAAAATTGAAAAAAAAAAATGTATGCTTACGGGCCCCAATACCTCCATACCCAACAGACAACTGATAAGAGATGACAAGGAGGGGTTTGATAAGACCTGCTGATATCGTTCCTCCAGACTTCAGTGGCACTTCTTACAACCCTACCATATGAAATTTGGCATTCTTGAAACGCCCACAAGCATCTTTTCTTTACAAATTTACACATAACACTAAATTCTAATTAGCATTCCCTGCTCCAAAACCTATTTTCAGGTCAAAATAGGGTCTGTATTGAGAGAAAATAGTAAAAAAATTGGACACTTCACCTTCTCTTCAGGACGTTGGTCACACCCTCTCTCTCTCTATCTTTCTCAATAGTGTTGTTGATGTGACGTCACGATTGATACTAAAACAAATATACACAGACTAAAAAAAATAAAACACATAATCACACACATACACTATTTCTGATGAAACATAAAAGAAATCGAATTATATACAAACAAATTTGTAATATAACTCCCAATATATAAATGAAAAATAATGAAATTATATTATTTATTGCTTGAGATGCATGATTCATAGAAAATAATTGATAGTAGACTAAACTATTTATAACGTAATTAATAATAATAATAATAATAATAGTAATAATAATAATAATAATAATAATAATAATAATAATAATAATAATGATACCAATAATAATAATAATAATAATAATAATGATGATAATACTAAAAATAATAATAATAATAATAATAATAATAATAATAATAATAATAATAATAATAATAATAAGAAAAATTATGATAATAATAATAATAATAATAATAATAATAATAATAATAATAATAATAATAATAATAATACTAATAATAATAATAATAATAATGTTCGCGCCCCGTCACGGTCTGAGGTTAGCAAGAGCATGCACTCAGGGTAACGATTACATCTGCCAAAACAAGTCCCTCGCAAGAAGGCAGTCGTCCTAGCCCTTGGTAAGTAAAACCAGAACAACAACAACAATAATAATAATAATAATAATAATAATAATAATAATAATAATAATAATAATAATAATAATAATAATAATAATAATAATAACAATAATAATAATAATAATAATAATAATAAATAATAATAATAATAATAATAATAATAATAATAATAATAATAATAATAATAATAATAATTATAATAATAATTATAATAATAATAATAATAATAATAATAATAATAATAATAATAATAATAATAATAATAATAATAATAATAATTCAATAATGAAAATATTAACAATAATAATAATAATAATAATAATAATAATAATAATAATAATAATAATAATAATAAATAATAATAATAATAATAATAATAATAATAATAATAATAATAATAATGGCAATAGTACATGATTGTGATGATGATAATGATCAAGATGATAACTATTATTGTTATTATTGTTGTATTTGTTATTATTATTATCATTATTATTATTATTATTATTATTATTATTATTATTATTATTATTATTATTATTATTATTATTATTATTATTATTGTTGTTATTATTATCATTATTATTATTATTATTATTATTATTATTATTATTATTATTATTATTATTATTATTATTATTGTTGTTATTATTATCATTATTATTATTATTATTATTATTATTATTATTATTATTATTATTATTATTATTATTATTATTATTATTATTATTATTATTATTATTATTATGTTTACTATTATTTTTAATATTATTATTATTTTCATTATTATTATTATTTTCAGTAGTAGTAGTAGTAGTAGTAGTAGTAGTAGTAGTAGTAGTAGTAGTAATAGTAGTTGTTGTTGTAGTAGTAGTAGTAGTAGTGGTATTTTTATTATAATTATCATATTTTTTATAATCACCATAGTCATTAACATTATCATCATCATCTTCATCATCATTATTATTATTATTATTATTATTATTATTATTATTATTATTATTATTATTATTATTATTATTATTATTATTATTATTATTATTATTATTATTAAGAAGTAGTCACCGTGGCTCAAGCGGATAAAAACTTTTTTAGAAGGAAGTGAACAGAGGGTTAAAGTAAGACACGCAGTGGGTGAATGGAAAAGAGTTAATAGCGGTGTTCCACAGGGTTCAGTTTTAGGGCCACTTTTGATCATTGTATATGAAATTGACCTACCAGAGTCTGTAAATTCCTTCATGAATATGCTTGCAGATGATACAAACATTGTGAAGAAAGAAAGAGACTAGAACAAAGGAGGAGAACATCAGGAAGAAATAAGTAGTCTTCATGGGTAGTCAGAAAAGTGGCTTATGAAATTCAATACTTCAAAATAAGAGGTAATGAAAATGGGCACAAGTGCAAGAGGGCGTAAGCTTGAATACTCATTAGCAGGAACCGAACTTCAGGAGACAGAGAATCAGAGAGATCTAGGAGTAAATATACAGGTAGATTTGTCTCCAGAAATGCATATAAATTGCATAGTAAGAGCAGCATATGCAGTCTTAGCAAATGTAAGGATAGCCTTCAGGCACATGGACAAGGATATGTTCAGAAATATTTATGTAACCTATCTGGGGCCAAAACTTGAATATGTAGCTCCCTTTTGGAATCCACTCTTAATAGCACATAGTTAAGCTGAAAATAGTTCAAAGATTAACCATGAAACTTGTGACAGAAATACACAATCTCAGTTATTAGGAGAGGCTAAGGAAATTAGACTTACCATCACTCAAAGCTAGAAGAATTAGGGGTAATATGGTGACGGTTTTCAAATTCCTTCATGGTTATGACAGAGTGGATGGGGATCGATATTTTGCTATGGGTGGCATATTAACTAGAGGTCAGAGTTTAAAATTTCATAAGAAAACTTCTTTGCAGGATGCAAGGATGTACTTTTTTAGTGTTAGAGTAGTTGATAATTGAAATTCGCTAAGCGAGGAGGTGGTTAATGCTAATTCAATCCATGGTTTTAAGGACAAGTATGATAATCACTAAGTATGATATCACTAAGTACAAAACGGAACCGACCAGGAGAAGGAAAGTTACGAGCTTGGGGCTCTTTCCTGTAAACACAATTAATTAAATACTATTAGGTAATTACACAACCACACACTTAAAATTAGGTGGGCAGTGCCCTGTGGGGGCAGGCACAACATCAAAGAATAGCCCCAACGTATTCCCTGCGTGTCGTAAGAGGCGACTTAAAGTGGACGGGGTGAGGGGACTGGGAATCCCCCCTTGTATTAATCTCCTGCGAGACGTCAAAGAAGAAGGGGAGTAGAGGGGAGAATAACTTCTCTCCAAACACTAGTTTTGGGGTGTCTAAATGTGCGTGGTTGTAGTACGACAGAGAACAAAAGATGTGAGATTGGATATATGTTTGGTAGGAGGAGGATGGATGTATTGGCATTGTGTGAGACGAAGATGAAAGGAAAAGGAGAAGTGGCATTTGGTGATGTGACAGGTAGGGTGTCTGGGGTTGAAAGGAGGAGAGCGAGAGAAGGTGTGGCATTATTGCTGAGTGAATGGATAGTAAATAAGGTAGTGGAATGGAAAGAAATGTCATCTAGGCTGACGTGGGTGAGGGCTAGAATAGGTAGGGAATGTTGGGCCTTTGTTAGTGCTTATGGGCCATGATGTGAGAGAAGTGAGGAAGAGCGGGATGAAATCTGGAATGAGTTAACTAGGTGTGTGGATGGTCTGAGTGGAAGGAACTATGTAGTTGTGTTGGGTGACCTGAATGCCAGAGTGGGTGATGGAGAGGTAGAAGGTGTTGTAGGAAAGTATGGGGTACCAGGTGGGAATGAGAGTGACGAGAGACTCTTAGATATGTGTGTGGAGCAAGAGTTGGTGATAGGTAATAGTTTTTTCAAGAAAAAGTTAATAAATAGGTATACATGGATGAGAGTGGCAAATGGAAGAGTGAAAGAAAGAGCAAGATATGTGTGGAGCAAGACTTGGTGATAGGTAATAGTTTTTTCAAGAAGTTAATAAATAGGTATACATGAATGTGAGTGGCAAATGGAAGAGTGAAAGAAAGAGCATTGGTGGATTATGTGTTGGTAGCAAAGAGCATGATTGGTAGAGTGAAAGATGTGCATGCATTTAGGGGTGTGGCTGCTGGGATGTCTGATAATTTTTTGGTTGAAGCAAAAGTGGTAGTAGCAAAAGAGTTTGAAAATAGAGTGGGGGGATGTAGAAGGGAAATGGTGAAGGTGGAAGAGTTGAAAAAGCCAGAGAAGAGACAGGAATATCAGGACAGGTTGAAAGTGGCACATGAAAGGGTGAAAGAAAGAGAAGTTGGGGAGTTAGAGGAGGAATGGGGGTTGATGAAAGAATGTTTTGTGGGACATGCAAGTGATGTGTGTGGAAAGAGGTTTGTTGAAGGTGGCATGAGGAAGGGCAGTGAGTGGTGGAATGAAGGGGTGAATATGAAGGTGGCAGAGAAAAAGAGGGCTTTTGAGGAATGGCTGCAGTGTAACAGTAGGGAGAAGTATGAAAGATATAGGAAGAAAAATGTGGAAACTAAATGGAAAGTAGAGGAAGAGAAGAGGTTGGCAAATGTTAGGTGGGGACAGGATTTTAGTAGGTCATATGAGGAGAATAAAAAGTTTTGGAAAGAAGTAAAGAGAGTAAGGAAGGGTGGATCGAGGATGAAAGAGACAGTGAAAGATGTGAGTGGACAGATGTTAAGAGGGAACGATGTAAGGAAAAGATAGGGAGAATATTTTGAGTACTTGCTGAATGTTGAGGAAGATAGAGAGGCAGCTATAGTGGGAGTGGGGGGTGTTCAAGTGCCAGTAATGGGAGATGAAAATGAGAGAGAGAGATTACAAGAGAGGAGGTGAAAAGGGCATTGTATGAAGAGAAAGCAGGTAAAGCACCTGGAATGGATGGTGCGAGAGTGGAGATGTTGAGAGAAGGGGGTGTGACTGCATTGGAATGGTTAGTGAGTGTTTAATATATGCTTTATGTTGTCATTGGTACCAGTGGAATGGGTGATCGCTTGTATAGTGCCCCTCTACAAAGGTAAGGAAATGTGTATGAATGCAGTAATTTTAGGGGTATAAGTTTGTTGAGTGTGGTAGGAAAACTGTATGGTAGGATACTGATTAATAGGAATAGGGATAAGACAGAAAATGTGATAGCAGAAGTGCAGAGTGGTTTTAGGAGAGGTAGAGGTTGTATACATCAGATTTTTATAGTTAGGAAGTTATGTGAGAAGTATTTAGCAAAAGGGTAAGGATGTGTACGTTGTATCTTTGGATCGGGAGAAAGCGTATGATAGAGTTGATAGAGAGTCAGTGTGGAATGTTTTGGGGTTATACGGAATTGATGGTAAACTCTTGCATGCAGTGAAGAGTTTGTATGAGGGCAGTAAAGCTTGTGTTAGAGTAGAGAATAAAGTGAGTGAGTGGTTTCCAGTGAGTGTGGGACGGAGACAGGGATGTGTGATGTCACCATGGCGGTTCAATTTGTATATTGATGGAGTCGTAAGAGAGGTGAATGAGCGAGTGCGTAGTCGAGGTTTGAGAATGGTAGATTGGGATGATAATGATTGGGAGCTGAATCAGTTGCTATTTGCAGATGATACTGTGGTGGTGGCAGATTCAAAGGAGAAACTGTGTTACTTAGTGTCAGAATTTGGAATGATGTGGGAGAGAAGGAGGTTGCGAGTGAATGTGGGAAAGAGTAAGGTTATGAGGTGTACAAGAAATGAGGATGGTGCTAGATTGAATGTTATGTTGAATGGAGAGACACTTGAGGAAGTTGATCAGTTTAAGTATTTAGGCTTGGTTATAGCTGCAAATGGTGGAGTGGAAGCAGATGTGTGTCACAGAGTGAATGAAGGATGTAAAGTGTTGGTTGCATTGAAAGGAGTGATGAAGAATAGAGGGTTGAATATGAATGTTAAGAAAGTTTTGTATGAGAAAGCGGTTGTGCCAACTGTGATGTATGGATCAGAGTTATGGGGTATGAAAGTAAGTGAGAGACGGAAACTAAATGTGTTTGAGATGAAATCCCTGAGGAGCATGATTGGTGTATCTCGGTTGGATAGGGTTAGGAATGAAGTGGTGAGAGCAAGATCGGGTGTGAGGGGAGAATTTGTAGACAGAGTAGATATGAATGATCTGAGATGGTTTGGCCATGTTGAAAGGATGGATGATGAAAGACTGCTGAAAAAAGTAATGTATGCAAGAGTTGATGGGAGAAATGCTAGAGGGAGGCCTAGGTTTGGGTGGATGGATGGAGTAAGAAGAGCCCTGAATGATAGGAGGATGGATGTGAGGGAAGAGAGTGAGCATGCTAGGAATAGGAATGAGTGGTAAGCTATTGTGACGCAGCTCTGATGGGCATCTGCTGTTACCATGGGGTTGCATCTTACAGAGGTAGCCCTGTTGATAGGGGCAGTAGGAGGAGTTGGCAGTTATGAAGCGACACAGGTTGTGGAAGAGCCGGTAGGATGGGCTGTGGCACTCCAGCAGTGCCATCTGATCGGTTGCTAGCTCCCTCTTCATTGCCCATAGAGCAAAATAATCCCCTTATTGTTTCTTCTTTTTTTATATAGGCTACCCCTCAATTGGGGGAGACAGCCAGGGTAGATAGATAGAGAGAATTACACACACACACACACACACACATGCACACACACACAAACACACACACACACACACACACACAAGCTTTTCCACAGCTTTATCAGAGGAAAACTGAAGGTAAAAGAACAGGTTTTAAGGCTAAAGAGAGCGGATGGAAGCATCACTGAGATGGATGAAGAGATCTGCAAAGAATTGAACAAGGAGTTTCAGTCAGTATTTACAGTAGAAAATACCCCACCCCCTCAGATTGCAGTGATAGAAGCTCAAGGGCCAGTATTAGAGAACATCAACCTTACCGCCACAGAGGTATGCAAAGCGCTGATGGATTTAGATGTTCATAAAGCTACAGGTCCTGATGACATATCCCCTCATGTGCTTAAAAAATGCGCAAACACAATATCAGTGGCACTAAGTATCATATTTAAGGAGTCACTGGAGTCGGGGGAGATTCCAAGATGCTGGAAACAAGCAAATGTGATACCTATCTTCAAAAAGGGAAGGAGGGATATGGCTCTGAACTATACACCAGTTGCCTTGACCAGCATAGTTTGCAAAGTTATGGAGAAACTACTAAGGAAACATATCTCTCTTCACTTGGAATCCTTCAACTTTTTGTCAGTGAGGCAGCATGGCTTCAGAGAAGGTAGATCAACAGTAACAAACTTATTAGAATTTTATGATGAGGTAAGCCAAATCTTACAGGAAAGAGAGGGCTGGGCAGATTGCATATTCCTAGACTTCCAGAAAGCGTTTGACACTGTTCCACATGGGAGACTTATTAGGAAGCTGCAATCAATGGCTAGAATAGGTGGAAATGTTTTGGAATGGATAAAAACTTACTTAGAAGGAAGGGAACAGAGGGTTAGAGTTAAACACTCAGTGTATGAATGGAGAAGAGTTAGTATTGGAGTTCTACAGGGTTCAGTTTTAGGGCCACTTTTGTTCCTTGTATATGTAAATGACCTACCAGAGTGTGTAAATTCATTCATGAATATGTCTGCAGATGATGCAAAGATTGTGAAGAAAGTAAAAAATGAGAACAATGGTAGAGATCTTCAGGAGGATCTAAATAATCTGCATGAGTGGTCAGAAAAGTGGCTAATGAAATTCAATACTTCAAAATGTAAGGTAATGAGAATGGGTACAAGTGCAAGAAGGCCCAAGCTTGACTACTCGGTGGCTGGAGTACAACTTCAAGAGACAGTAAATGAGAGAGATCTAGGAGTAAACATACTGGCAGATTTGTCTCCAGAAATACATATAAATGGCATAGTACTGGCAGCATATGCATTCTTATCAAATGTAAGGGTAGCCTTCAGGCACATGGACAAGGAAATGTTCAGAAATATTTATGAAACCTATGTGAGGCCAAAACTCGAATATGCAGCCCCGTTTTGGAATCCGCACTTGAAAAAGCACATAGCTAAGCTTGAAAAAGTTCAAAGACATGCCACGAAACTGGTGCCAGAAATACGCAATCTCAGTTATGATGAGAGGCTGAGGGAATTAGACTTACCATCAATGGAAGCTAGAAGAGTGAGGGGGGATATGGTGACAGTGTTTAAATTCCTTCATGGTTATGGTAGAGTGGATAGGGATCGATATTTCGATATGGCTGGCTCTAGAACTAGAGGTCATAGTTTGAAGCTTGGTAAGAAAACTTCTTTGCAGGATGTAAGGAAATACTTTTTCAGTGTAAGAGTAGATGATAATTGGAATTGGCTAAGCGAGGAGGTAGTTAATGCTATCTCAATCCATAGTTTTAAGGACAGGTATGATAAGTATCACTAAGTCTAAAATGGAACCGATGAGGAGACGGGAAGATACGAGCGTTGGGCTCTTTCCCGTAAACACAATTAGGTAATCACACACACACACACACACACACACACACACACACACACACACACACACACACACACACACACACACACTCACACTCACACACACACACACACACACACACACACACACACACACACACACAGACTAAGTTGAGTGAGGACATAAACAGTGTCACAGTTTTTCCTAAGGGTTTCAGATTACTAAGGGTTGAAAGATCTGAGAGGACTGGTGGAGGGATAGCACTGCTCATAAGGGAAAGGATTCAAGTCGAAGAAATAAACTTGGCTATAGAAAGTGAGTTCAAGGAATTTCTTGTTGCTCACATAAATACTGGGTCAGAGAGCATTATAATAACTGTTGTATACAACCCACCAAGGAACCAAAATAGGCTTGAAGTTTATGAGGAAAGTCATATGAGTACTATTGAAGTCATAAACTCAGTTGTTAACATGGCACGGGAAAAAAAATGTAGGATTTTGATTATGGGAGACTTTAATCATAAAGAGATAGATTGGATAAATCTTGACCCACACAGTGGTGAGGACTCATTCGGGGCAAGATTCCTAGATTGCGTACAAGGGAATTTCCTACACCAACATGTAATGGAACCAACAAGGGCCAGGGGTGGGGATGAGCCATCACTACTTGATCTAGTGTTCATAGATAATGTGTTGGATATTGAAAAAATTGAGTAAGAGCCACCAATTGGAAAGAGTGACCACTGTGTGTTGTTGATGGAGTATATCATTGAAGATATTCTTCCTGAGAGTAGAGGCACTGAGTACATGAGGAGGAACTATCCGAAAGGAGATTACATCAAAATGAATGAGCTTTTTGCAGTTATTGACTGGAGAACCTTATTTTACAACAAATCTGTACAAGAAATGTATGACATCTTTTGTGAGAAATATGGGAAGATAGTAGATTGCTGCATACCTGTCACCAAAGTAGGTGTAATTCATGCCAGAGAGAAATGGTTCGATAATGGGTGTAAAAGAGCTAAGGAGTGGAGAGACAAATGCTGGAAAAGGTATAGGAGGAGAAAAAACATAAATGCCTGGCAAACCTACAAAAGAGCAAGAAATGACTACCTAAGTAAAAGGAGAGAGGCAGAGAGAGACTATGAGAGGGACATCACCAGGAAGGCTAAAGAAAATCCCAAGCCTTTCCACAGCTTTATCAGAGGAAAACTGAAGGTAAAAGAACAGGTTTTAAGGCTAAAGAGAGCGGATGGAAGCATCACTGAGACGGATGAAGAGATCTGCAAAGAATTGAACAAGGAGTTTCAGTCAGTATTTACAGTAGAAAATACCCCACCCCCTCAGATTGCAGTGATAGAAGCTCAAGAGCCGGCATTAGAGAACATCAACCTTACAGCCACAGAGGTATGCAAAACGCTGATGGATTTAGATGTTCATAAAGCTACAGGTCCTGATGACATATCCCCTCATGTGCTTAAAAAATGCGCAAACACAATATCATTGGCACTAAGTATCATAATTAAGGAGTTACTGGAGTCGGGGGAGTTTCCAAGATGCTGGAAACAAGCAAATGTGATACCTATCTTCAAAAAGGGAAGGAGGGATACGGATCTGAACTATAGACCAGTTTCCTTGACCATCATAGTTTGCAAAGTTATGGAGAAACTACTAAGGAAACATATCTCTCTTCACTTGGAATCCTTCAACTTTTTGTCAGTGATGCAACATGGCTTCAGAGAAGGTAGATCAACAGTAACAAACTTATTAGAATTTTATGATGAGGTAAGCCAAATCTTACAGGAAAGAGAGGGCTGGGCAGATTGCATGTTCCTAGACTTCCAAAATGCGTTTGACACTGTTCCACATGGGAGACTTATTAGGAAGCTGCAAATCAATGGCTAGAATAGGTGGAAATGTTTTGGAATGGATAAAAACTTACTTAGAAGGAAGGGAACAGAGGGTTAGAGTAAGACACTCAGTGTCTGAATGGAGAAGAGTTAGTAGTGGAGTTCCACAGGGTTCAGTTTTAGGGCCACTTTTGTTCCTTGTATATGTAAATGACCTACCAGAGTGTGTAAATTCATTCATGAATATGTTTGCAGATGATGCAAAGATTGTGAAGAAAGTAAAAAACGAGAACAATGGTAGAGAACTTCAGGAGGATCTAAATAATCTGCATGAGTGGTCAGAAAAGTGGCTAATGAAATTCAATATTTGAAAATGTAAGGTAATGAGAATGGGTACAAGTGCAAGAAGGCCCAAGCTTGACTACTCAGTGGCTGGAGTACAACTTCAAGAGGCAGAAAATGAGAGAGATCTAGGAGTAAACATACTGGCAGATTTGTCTCCAGAAATACATATAAATGGCATAGAACGGGCAGCATATGCATTCTTATCAAATGTAAGGGTAGCCTTCAGGCACATGGACAAGGAAATGTTCAGAAATATTTATGTAACCTATGTGAGGCCAAAACTCGAATATGCAGCCCCCTTTTGGAATCCGCACTTGAAAAAGCACATAGCTAAGCTTGAAAAAGTTCAAAGACATGCCACGAAACTGGTGCCAGAAATACGCAATCTCAGTTATGATGAGAGGCTGAGGGAATTAGACTTACCATCACTGGAAGCTAGAAGAGTGAGGGGGGATATGGTGACAGTCTTTAAATTCCTTCATGGTAATGATAGAGAGGATAGGGATCGATATTTTGATATGGCTGGCTCTAGAACTAGAGGTCATAGTTTGAAGCTTGGTAAGAAAACTTCTTTGCAGGATGTAAGGAAATACTTTTTCAGTGTAAGAGTAGTTGATAATTGGAATTGGCTAAGCGAGGAGGTAGTTAATGCTATCTCAATCCATAGTTTTAAGGACAGGTATGGTAAGTATCACTAAGTATAAAATGGAAGCGATCAGGAGACGGGAAGATACGAGCTTTGGGCTCTTTCCCGTAAACACAATTAGTTAATCACAATTAGGTAATCACACACACATATCTCTCTTCACTTGGAATCCTTCAACTTTTTGTCAGTGAGGCAACGGCTTCAGAGAAGGTAGATCAACAGTAACAAACTTATTAGAATTTTATGATGAGGTAAGCCAAATCTTACAGGAAAGAGAGGGCTGGGCAAATTGCATATTCCTAGACCCTCAGAAAGTGTTTGACACTGTTCCACATGGGAGACTTATTAGGAAGCTGCAATCAATGGCTAGAATAGGTGGAAATGTTTTGGAATGGATAAAAACTTACTTAGAAGGAAGGGAACAGAGGGTTAGAGTAAGACACTCAGTGTCTGAATGGAGAAGAGTTAGTAGTGGAGTTCCACAGGGTTCAGTTTTAGGGCCACTTTTGTTCCTTGTATATGTAAATGACCTACCAGAGTCTGTAAATTCATTCATGAATATGTTTGCAGATGATGCAAAGATTGTAAAGAAAGCAAAAAAAGAGAACAATGGTAGAGAACTTCAGGAGGATCTAAATAATCTGCATGAGTGGTCAGAAAAGTGGCTAATGAAATTCAATACTTCAAAATGTAAGGTAATGAGAATGGGTACAAGTGCAAGAAGGCCCAAGCTTGACTACTCGGTGGCTGGAGTACAACTTCAAGAGACAGAAAATGAGAGAAATCTAGGAGTAAGCATACTGGCAGATTTGTCTCCAGAAATGCATATAAATGGCATAGTACGGGCAGCATATGCATTCTTATCAAATGTAAGGGTAGCCTTCAGGCACATGGACAAGGAAATGTTCAGAAATATTTATGTAACCTATGTGAGGCCAAAACTCGAATATGCAGCCCCCTTTTGGAATCCGCTCTTGAAAAAGCACATAGCTAAGCTTGAAAAAGTTCAAAGACATGCCACGAAACTGGTGCCAGAAATACGCAATCTCAATTATGATGAGAGGCTGAGGGAATTAGACTTACCATCACTGGAAGCTAGAAGAGTGAAGGGGGATATGGTGACAGTGTTTAAATTCCTTCATGGTTATGAAAGAGAGGATAGGGATCGATATTTTGATATGGCTGGCTCTAGAACTAGAGGTCATAGTTTGAAGCTTGGTAAGAAAACTTCTTTGCAGGATGTAAGGAAATACTTTTTCAGTGTAAGAGTAGTTGATAATTGGAATTGGCTAAGCGAGGAGGTAGTTAATGCTATCTCAATCCATAGTTTTAAGGACAGGTATGGTAAGTATCACTAAGTATAAAATGGAAGCGATCAGGAGACGGGAAGATACGAGCTTTGGGCTCTTTCCCGTAAACACAATTAGGTAATCACAATTAGGTAATCACACACACATATCTCTCTTCACTTGGAATCCTTCAACTTTTTGTCAGTGAGGCAACATGGCTTCAGAGAAGGTAGATCAACAGTAACAAACTTATTAGAATTTTATGATGAGGTAAGCCAAATCTTACAGGAAAGAGAGGGCTGGGCAGATTGCATATTCCTAGACCCTCAGAAAGTGTTTGACACTGTTCCACATGGGAGACTTATTAGGAAGCTGCAATCAATGGCTAGAATAGGTGGAAATGTTTTGGAATGGATAAAAACTTACTTAGAAGGAAGGGAACAGAGGGTTAGAGTAAGACACTCAGTGTCTGAATGGAGAAGAGTTAGTAGTGGAGTTCCACAGGGTTCAGTTTTAGGGCCACTTTTGTTCCTTGTATATGTAAATGACCTACCAGAGTCTGTAAATTCATTCACGAATATGTTTGCAGATGATGCAAAGATTGTGAAGAAAGTAAAAAAAGAGAACAATGGTAGAGAACTTCAGGAGGATCTAAATAATCTGCATGAGTGGTCAGAAAAGTGGCTAATGAAATTCAATACTTCAAAATGTAAGGCAATGAGAATGGGTACAAGTGCAAGAAGGCCCAAGCTTGACTACTCGGTGGCTGGAGTACAACTTCAAGAGACAGAAAATGAGAGAGATCTAGGAGTAAACATACTGGCAGATTTGTCTCCAGAAATACATATAAATGGCATAGTACGGGCAGCATATGCATTCTTATCAAATGTAAGGGTAGCCTTCAGGCACATGGACAAGGAAATGTTCAGAAATATTTATGTAACCTATGTGAGGCCAAAACTCGAATATGCAGCCCCCTTTTGGAATCCGCACTTGAAAAAACACATAGCTAAACTTGAAAAAGTTCAAAGACATGCCACGAAACTGGTGCCAGAAATACGCAATCTCAGTTATGATGAGAGGCTGAGGGAATTAGACTTACCATCACTGGAAGCTAGAAGAGTGAGGGGGGATATGGTGACAGTCTTTAAATTCCTTCATGGCTATGATAGAGTGGATAGGGATCGATATTTTGATATGGCTGGCTCTAGAACTAGAGGTCATAGTTTGAAGCTTGGTAAGAAAACTTCTTTGCAGGATGTAAGGAAATACTTTTTCAGTGTAAGAGTAGTTGATAATTGGAATTGGCTAAGCGAGGAGGTAGTTAATGCTATCTCAATCCATAGTTTTAAGGACAGGTATGATAAGTATCACTAAGTCTAAAATGGAAGCGATCAGGAGACGGGAAGATACGAGCTTTGGGCTCTTTCCCGTAAACACAATTAGGTAATCACAATTAGGTAATCACACACACATATCTCTCTTCACTTGGAATCCTTCAACTTTTTGTCAGTGAGGCAACATGGCTTCAGAGAAGGTAGATCAACAGTAACAAACTTATTAGAATTTTATGATGAGGTAAGCCAAATCTTACAGGAAAGAGAGGGCTGGGCAGATTGCATATTCCTAGACCCTCAGAAAGTGTTTGACACTGTTCCACATGGGAGACTTATTAGGAAGCTGCAATCAATGGCTAGAATAGGTGGAAATGTTTTGGAATGGATAAAAACTTACTTAGAAGGAAGGGAACAGAGGGTTAGAGTAAGACACTCAGTGTCTGAATGGAGAAGAGTTAGTAGTGGAGTTCCACAGGGTTCAGTTTTAGGGCCACTTTTGTTCCTTGTATATGTAAATGACCTACCAGAGTCTGTAAATTCATTCATGAATATGTTTGCAGATGATGCAAAGATTGTGAAGAAAGTAAAAAAAGAGAACAATGGTAGAGAACTTCAGGAGGATCTAAATAATCTGCATGAGTGGTCAGAAAAGTGGCTAATGAAATTCAATACTTCAAAATGTAAGGTAATGAGAATGGGTACAAGTGCAAGAAGGCCCAAGCTTGACTACTCGGTGGCTGGAGTACAACTTCAAGAGACAGAAAATGAGAGAGATCTAGGAGTAAACATACTGGCAGATTTGTCTCCAGAAATACATATAAATGGCATAGTACTGGCAGCATATGCATTCTTATCAAATGTAAGGGTAGCCTTCAGGCACATGGACAAGGAAATGTTCAGAAATATTTATGTAACCTATGTGAGGCCAAAACTCGAATATGCAGCCCCGTTTTGGAATCCGCTCTTGAAAAAGCACATAGCTAAGCTTGAAAAAGTTCAAAGACATGCCACGAAACTGGTGCCAGAAATACGCAATCTCAGTTATGATGAGAGGCTGAGGGAATTAGACTTACCATCACTGGAAGCTAGAAGAGTGAGGGGGGATATGGTGACAGTCTTTAAATTCCTTCATGGTTATGATAGAGTGGATAGGGATCGATATTTTGATATGGCTGGCTCTAGAACTAGAGGTCATAGTTTGAAGCTTCGTAAGAAAACTTCTTTGCAGGATGTAAGGAAATACTTTTTCAGTGTAAGAGTAGTTGATAATTGGAATTGGCTAAGCGAGGAGGTAGTTAATGCTATCTCAATCCATAGTTTTAAGGACAGGCATGATAAGTATCACTAAGTCTAAAATGGAAGCGATCAGGAGACGGGAAGATACGAGCTTTGGGCTCTTTCCCGTAAACACAATTAGGTAATCACAATTAGGTAATCACACACACATATCTCTCTTCACTTGGAATCCTTCAACTTTTTGTCAGTGAGGCAACATGGCTTCAGAGAAGGTAGATCAACAGTAACAAACTTATTAGAATTTTATGATGAGGTAAGCCAAATCTTACAGGAAAGAGAGGGCTGGGCAGATTGCATATTCCTAGACTTCCAGAAAGTGTTTGACACTGTTCCACATGGGAGACTTATTAGGAAGCTGCAATCAATGGCTAGAATAGGTGGAAATGTTTTGGAATGGATAAAAACTTACTTAGAAGGAAGGGAACAGAGGGTTAGAGTAAGACACTCAGTGTCTGAATGGAGAAGAGTTAGTAGTGGAGTTCCACAGGGTTCAGTTTTAGGGCCACTTTTGTTCCTTGTATATGTAAATGACCTACCAGAGTCTGTAAATTCATTCATGAATATGTTTGCAGATGATGCAAAGATTGTGAAGAAAGTAAAAAAAGAGAACAATGGTAGAAAACTTCAGGAGGATCTAAATAATCTGCATGAGTGGTCAGAAAAGTGGCTAATGAAATTCAATACTTCAAAATGTAAGGTAATGAGAATGGGTACAAGTGCAAGAAGGCCCAAGCTTGACTACTCGGTGGCTGGAGTACAACTTCAAGAGACAGAAAATGAGAGAGATCTAGGAATAAACATACTGGCAGATTTGTCTCCAGAAATACATATAAATGGCATAGTACAGGCAGCATATGCATTCTTATCAAATGTAAGGGTAGCCTTCAGGCACATGGACAAGGAAATGTTCAGAAATATTTATGTAACCTATGTGAGGCCAAAACTCGAATATGCAGCCCCCTTTTGGAATCCGCACTTGAAAAAGCACATAGCTAAGCTTGAAAAAGTTCAAAGACATGCCACGAAACTGGTGCCAGAAATACGCAATCTCAGTTATGATGAGAGGCTGAGGGAATTAGACTTACCATCACTGGAAGCTAGAAGAGTGAGGGGGGATATGGTGACAGTCTTTAAATTCCTTCATGGTTATGATAGAGTGGATAGGGATCGATATTTTGATATGGCTGGCTCTAGAACTAGAGGTCATAGTTTGAAGCTTCGTAAGAAAACTTCTTTGCAGGATGTAAGGAAATATTTTTTCAGTGTAAGAGTAGTTGATAATTGGAATTGGCTAAGCGAGGAGGTAGTTAATGCTATATCAATCCATAGTTTTAAGGACAGGTATGATAAGTATCACTAAGTATAAAATGGAAGCGATCAGGTGACGGGAAGATACGAGCTTTGGGCTCTTTCCCGTAAACACAATTAGGTAATCACAATTAGGTAATCACACATACATATCTCTCTTCACTTGGAATCCTTCAACTTTTTGTCAGTGAGGCAACATGGCTTCAGAGAAGGTAGATCAACAGTAACAAACTTATTTGAATTTTATGATGAGGTAAGACGAATCTTACAGGAAAGAGAGGGCTGGGCAGATTGCATATTCCTAGACTTCCAGAAAGTATTTGACACTGTTCCACATGGGATGCTTATTAGGAAGCTGCAATCAATGGCTAGAATAGGTGGAAATGTTTTGGAATGGATAAAAACTTACTTAGAAGGAAGGGAACAGAGGGTTAGAGTAAGACACTCAGTGTCTGAATGGAGAAGAGTTAGTAGTGGAGTTCCACAGGGTTCAGTTTTAGGGCCACTTTTGTTCCTTGTATATGTAAATGACCTACCAGAGTCTGTAAATTCATTCATGAATATGTTTGCAGATGATGCAAAGATTGTGAAGAAAGTAAAAAAAGAGAACAATGGTAGAGAACTTCAGGAGGATCTAAATAATCTGCATGAGTGGTCAGAAAAGTGGCTAATGAAATTCAATACTTCAAAATGTAAGGTAATGAGAATGGGTACAAGTGCAAGAAGGCCCAAGCTTGACTACTCGGTGGCTGGAGTACAACTTCAAGAGACAGAAAATGAGAGAGATCTAGGAGTAAACATACTGGCAGATTTGTCTCCAGAAATACATATAAATGGCATAGTACTGGCAGCATATGCATTCTTATCAAATGTAAGGGTAGCCTTCAGGCACATGGACAAGGAAATGTTCAGAAATATTTATGTAACCTATGTGAGGCCAAAACTCGAATATGCAGCCCCCTTTTGGAATCCGCACTTGAAAAAGCACATAGCTAAGCTTGAAAAAGTTCAAAGACATGCCACGAAACTGGTGCCAGAAATACGCAATCTCAGTTATGATGAGAGGCTGAGGGAATTAGACTTACCATCACTGGAAGCTAGAAGAGTGAGGGGGGGATATGGTGACAGTCTTTAAATTCCTTCATGGTTATGATAGAGTGGATAGGGATCGATATTTTGATATGGCTGGCTCTAGAACTAGAGGTCATAGTTTGAAGCTTGGTAAGAAAACTTCTTTGCAGGATGTAAGGAAATACTTTTTCAGTGTAAGAGTAGTTGATAATTGGAATTGGCTAAGCGAGGAGGTAGTTAATGCTATCTCAATCCATAGTTTTAAGGACAGGTATGATAAGTATCACTAAGTCCAAAATGGAAGCGATCAGGAGACGGGAAGATACGAGCTTTGGGCTCTTTCCCGTAAACACAATTAGGTAATCACAATTAGGTAATCACACACACATATCTCTCTTCACTTGGAATCCTTCAACTTTTTGTCAGTGAGGCAACATGGCTTCAGAGAAGGTAGATCAACAGTAACAAACTTATTAGAATTTTATGATGAGGTAAGACGAATCTTACAGGAAAGAGAGGGCTGGGCAGATTGCATATTCCTAGACTTCCAGAAAGTGTTTGACACTCTTCCACATGGGAGACTTATTAGGAAGCTGCAATCAATGGCTAGAATAGGTGGAAATGTTTTGGAATGGATAAAAACTTACTTAGAAGGAAGGGAACAGAGGGTTAGAGTAAGACACTCAGTGTCTGAATGGAGAAGAGTTAGTAGTGGAGTTCTACAGGGTTCAGTTTTATGGCCACTTTTGTTCCTTGTATATGTAAATGACCTACCAGAGTCTGTAAATTCATTCATGAATATGTTTGCAGATGATGCAAAGATTGTGAAGAAAGTAAAAAAAGAGAACAATGGTAGAGAACTTCAGGAGGATCTAAATAATCTGCATGAGTGGTCAGAAAAGTGGCTAATGAAATTCAATTCTTCAAAATGTAAGGTAATGAGAATGGGTACAAGTGCAAGAAGGCCCAAGCTTGACTACTCGGTGGCTGGAGTACAACTTCAAGAGACAGAAAATGAGAGAGATCTAGGAATAAACATACTGGCAGATTTGTCTCCAGAAATACATATAAATGGCATAGTACGGGCAGCATATGCATTCTTATCAAATGTAAGGGTAGCCTTCAGGCACATGGACAAGGAAATGTTCAGAAATATTTATGTAACCTATGTGAGGCCAAAACTCGAATAAGCAGCCCCCTTTTGGAATCCGCACTTGAAAAAGCACATAGCTAAGCTTGAAAAAGTTCAAAGACATGCCACGAAACTGGTGCCAGAAATACGCAATCTCAGTTATGATGAGAGGCTGAGGGAATTAGACTTACCATCACTGGAAGCTAGAAGAGTGAGGGGGGATATGGAGACAGTCTTTAAATTCCTTCATGGTTATGATAGAGTGGATAGGGATCGATATTTTGATATGGCTGGCTCTAGAACTAGAGGTCATAGTTTGAAGCTTCGTAAGAAAACTTCTTTGCAGGATGTAAGGAAATACTTTTTCAGTGTAAGAGTAGTTGATAATTGGAATTGGCTAAGCGAGGAGGTAGTTAATGCTATCTCAATCCATAGTTTTAAGGACAGGTATGCTAAGTATCACTAAGTCTAAAATGGAAGCGATCAGGAGATGGGAAGATACGAGCTTTGGGCTCTTTCCCATAAACACAATTAGGTAATCACAATTAGGTAATCACACACACATATCTCTCTTCACTTGGAATCCTTCAACTTTTTGTCAGTGAGGCAACATGGCTTCAGAGAAGGTAGATCAACAGTAACAAACTTATTAGAATTTTATGATGAGGTAAGCCAAATCTTACAGGAAAGAGAGGGCTGGGCAGATTGCATATTCCTAGACTTCCAGAAAGTGTTTGACACTCTTCCACATGGGAGACTTATTAGGAAGCTGCAATCAATGGCTAGAATAGGTGGAAATGTTTTGGAATGGATAAAAACTTACTTAGAAGGAAGGGAACAGAGGGTTAGAGTAAGACACTCAGTGTCTGAATGGAGAAGAGTTAGTAGTGGAGTTCCACAGGGTTCAGTTTTAGGGCCACTTTTGTTCCTTGTATATGTAAATGACCTACCAGAGTCTGTAAATTCATTCATGAATATGTTTGCAGATGATGCAAAGATTGTGAAGAAAGTAAAAAAAGAGAACAATGGTAGAGAACTTCAGGAGGATCTAAATAATCTGCATGAGTGGTCAGAAAAGTGGCTAATGAAATTCAATACTTCAAAATGTAAGGTAATGAGAATGGGTACAAGTGCAAGAAGGCCCAAGCTTGACTACTCGGTGGCTGGAGTACAACTTCAAGAGACAGAAAATGAGAGAGATCTAGGAGTAAACATACTGGCAGATTTGTCTCCAGAAATACATATAAATGGCATAGTACTGGCAGCATATGCATTCTTATCAAATGTAAGGGTAGCCTTCAGGCACATGGACAAGGAAATGTTCAGAAATATTTATGTAACCTATGTGAGGCCAAAACTCGAATATGCAGCCCCCTTTTGGAATCCGCATTTGAAAAAGCACATAGCTAAGCTTGAAAAAGTTCAAAGACATGCCACGAAACTGGTGCCAGAAATACGCAATCTCAGTTATGATGAGAGGCTGAGGGAATTAGACTTACCATCACTGGAAGCTAGAAGAGTGAGGGGGGATATGGTGACAGTCTTTAAGTTCCTTCATTTTTATGATAGAGTGGATAGGGATCGATATTTTGATATGGCTGGCTCTAGAACTAGAGGTCATAGTTTGAAGCTTGGTAAGAAAACTTCTTTGCAGGATGTAAGGAAATACTTTTTCAGTGTAAGAGTAGTTGATAATTGGAATTGGCTAAGCGAGGAGGTAGTTAATGCTATCTCAATCCATAGCTTTAAGGACAGGTATGATAAGTATCACTAAGTCTAAAATGGAAGCGATCAGGAGACGGGAAGATACGAGCTTTGGGCTCTTTCCCGTAAACACAATTAGGTAATCAATTAGGTAATCACACATACAATTAGGTAATCACACACACACACACACAGGTCTGCAGAGCGCTGATGGAGTTGGATGTCCATGAAGCTACAGCTCCTGAAAATATATCCCCTCATGTACTTAAAAAATGCGCAAACTCAACATCAGTGGCACTAAGTATCATATTTAAAAAGTCACTGGAGTCAGGGGAGATTCCAAGATGCTGGAAACAAACAAACAAGATACCTATCTTCAAAAAGGGAAGGAGGGATGCGGCTCTGAACTATAGACCAGTTTCCTTGACCAGTATAGTTTGCAAAGTTATGGAGAAACTACTAAGGAATCATATCTCTCTTCACTTGGAATCCTTCAACTTTTTGTCATTGAGGCAACATGGCTTCAGAGAAGGTAGATCAACAGTAACAAACTTATCAAACTTTTATGATGAGGTAAGACGAATCTTACAGGAAAGAGAGGGCTGGGCAGATTGCATATTACTAGACTTCCAGAAAGCATTTGACACTGTCCAACACGGGACACTTATTATGAAGCTGCAAGCAATGGCTAGAATAGGTGAAATTGTTTTGGAATGGATAAAAACTTACTTAGAAGGAAGGGAACAGAGGGTTAGAGTAAGACACTCAGTGTCTGAATGGAGAAGAGTTAGTAGTGGAGTTCCACAGGGTTCAGTTTTAGGGCCACTTTTGTTGCTTGTTTATGTAAATGACCTACCAGAGTCTGTAAATTCATTCATGAATATGTTTACAGATGATGCAAAAATTGTGAAAAAAAAGTAAGAAACGAGAACAATGGAAGAGAACTTCAGGAAGATCTAAATAGTCTCCATGAGTGGTCAGAAAAGTGGCTAATGAAATTCAATACTTCAAAATGTAAGGTAATGAGATTGGGTACAAGCGCAAGAAGGCCCAGACTTGGGTATTCGGTGGCTGGAGTACAACTTCAAGAGACAGAAAATGAGAGAGATCTAGGAGTAAGTATACTGGCAGATTTGTCTCCAGAAATACATATAAATGGCATAGTAAGGCAGCATATGCTTTCTTATCAAATGTAAGGGTAACCTTCAGGCACATGGACAAGTAAATGTTCAGAAATATTTATGTAACCTAAGTGAGGCCAAAACTTGAATATGCAGCCCCCTTTTGGAATCCGAACTTGAAAAAGCACGTAGGTAAGCTTGAAAAAGCTCAAAGACATGCCGCGAAACTGGTACCAGAAACACGCAATCTCAGTTATGACGAGAGGCTGAGGGAATTAGACTTACCATCACTCGAAGCTAGAAGATTGAGGGGGGATATGGTGACAGTCTATAAATTCCTTCATGGTTATGATAGAGTGGATAGGGATCGATATTTTGATATGGCTGGTTCTAGAACTGGAGGTCATAGTTTGAAGCTTCATAAGAAAACTTCTTTATAGGATGTAAGGAAATACTTTATCTGTGTAAGATAGCTAATTATTGGAATTGGCTAAGCGAGGAGGTAGTTAATGCTAACTCAATCCATAGTTTTAAGGACAGGCATGATAAGTATCACTATGTACAAAATAGAACCGATCAGGAGACGGGAAGATACGAGCTTTGGGCTCTTTCCCGTAAGCACAATTAGGTAATCACCCTCCCCCATATATATATATATATATATATATATATATATATATATATATATATATATATATATATATATATATATATATATATATATATATATATATATATATATATATATATATATATATATATATATATATATATATATATATATATATATATATATAGTACAAACTGTTAGCATACAGCACTAAATAGTAAGGAAGCCCATCAGTTAGGATCCGAAATATAGCATTGTTTTCTAAGTTTTGTTTCACTGATGGGCTTCCTTACTATATATATATGTATATATATATATATATATATATATATATATATATATATATATATATATATATATATATATATATATATATATATATATATATATATATATATAGTAACAGTCAGAAGAAATTATATATAAAAGTTCTGTATGACTTAGGCCGTAAAATGCGTCATTACCCAATCAAAATCCCCATTCCCTTCTCCCCATCGTAATGGGGGTTGAATCCTATCATATCTCAGAAAGGGGAAGAAAATGATTCAATAAGATAAAACCTTTAAATAAGCAAATAAATCAATATCTAAATAAAGTAATAAACTAATTAATTAAAAAGTAAAAGCTATGTGAAATAAAAACAGAAAATTATGCAAATCATCAATACATTCAATATTAGCCATTACATATACATTCATATTCTAATATATATATATATATATATATATATATATATATATATATATATATATATATATATATATATATATATATACATGCATGTATGCATACATACATCCATACATTTATAGATACATGTTTACAGTGCACCATAATGAGAAAGGGTACATATATATTAAGTTTCATAATTACACATACATACATACATACATACATACATACATACATACATACATACATACATACATACATACATACATACATACATACATACATACATACATGCATGCATGACATACATACATACATACATACATACATACATACATACATACATACATACATACATACATACATACATACATACATACATACATACATACATACATACATACATACATACATACATAGAGGAAGGGGAACAGAGGGTTAGAGTAAGACACTCAGTGTCTGAATGGAGAAGGGTTAGTAGTGGAGTTTCACAGGGTTCAGTTTTAGGACCACTTTTGCTCATTGTATATGTAAATGGCCTACCAGAGTCTGTAAATTCGTTCATAAATATGTTTGCAGATGATGCAAAGATTGTGAAGAAAGTAAAAGACGAGAACAATGGTAGAGAACTTCAGGAAGCTTTACATAGTCTGCATGAGTGGTCAGCAAAATGACTAAGGAAATCAATATTTCTAACTGTAAGGTAATTAGAATGGGCACAATTGCGAGAAGTCTCAAGCTTGAATACTCAATAACAAGAGCAGAACTTCTGGAAACAGAGAATGAGACACAGCCAGGCGTAAACATACTGGCAGATTTGTCTCCGGAAATGTATATAAATCGCATAGTAAGAACAGCATATGCATTCTTAGCAAATGTAAGGGTAGCCTTCATGCACATGGAGAAGGAAATGTTCAGAAATATTTATGTAACCTATGTGAGGCCAAAGCTTGAATATGCAGCCTCCTTTTTGTATCCACACTTCAAAAAGCACATAGGTGAGCTGGAAAAAGTTCAAAGACATGCCACGAAACTGGTGCTAGAGATACGCAATCTCACTTATGAGGAGAGGATGAAGGAATTAGACTTACCATCACTCGAAGCTAGAAGAATGAGGGGGATATGGTGACGGTTTTAAATTCCTGCATGGTTATGACAGAGTACATAGGGATCGATAAATTGATATGGTCTGGCACTAGAATTAGAGACCATAGTTTGAAGCTTCATAAGAAAAATTCTTTGCAGGATGTAAGGAAGTAAATTTTTTAGTGTGAGAGTAGTTGATGGCTGAAATTGGCTAAGCGATGAGGTAGCTAATAGTAACTCAATCCATAGTTTTAAGGGCAAGTATGATAAGTATCATTAAGTACAAAAATGGAACCAACCAGGAGATGGGGAGTTACGAACATGGGGCTCTTGCCCTTATGCACAATTAGGTAATTACAATTAGGTAATTATATACATACATACATTCATTCATACATACATACATACATACATACATACATACATACATACATACATACATACTTAAATTCCTTTATGGTTATGACAGAGTGGATAGGGATCGATATTTTGATATGGCTGGCACTAGAACTAGAGGTCATAGTTTGAAGCTTCGTAAGAAAACTTCTTTGCAGGATGTAAGGAAGTACTTTTTTAGTGTAAGAGTAGTCGATAATTGGAATTCGCTAAGAGAGGAGGGAGTTAATGCTAACTCAATCCATAGTTTTAAGGACAAGTATGATAAGTATCACTAAGTACAAATTGAGACCGACCAGGAGACGGGAAGTTACGAGCATGGGGCTCTTTCCCATACGCACAATTACTAATTACAATTAGGTAATTATATATATATACATCCTTTCTTAGCAAACAAAAGGGTTGACTTTAGGCACATGGACAAGGAAATGTTATGATATATTTACATCACTTATGCGAGACCAAAGCTGGAATAAACAGTGCCGTTTGGGAATCTCCATTTGGAAAGGCATATAAAGAAATTGGAGAAAGTTCAAATACATGCTACGAATCTGATTACAGAGATAAATAAACTCAGGTATAGAGAAAGGCTGAGGGAGTTATACTAACCATCACTCAAAGCTAGAATGAAGAGGGGGGATATGGTGGCACAAATTCCTCCATGCTTTTGACAGAGATGTGGCGAAATATTTTTATATTGATGGCTCTAGAACTAGAGGTCACCGTTTGAAGCTTCGAAAGAATACCTCTTTGCAGGATGTAAGTAAGTACTTTTTTTATTGTAAGAATAGTGATAACTGGAATTCGCTAAGGAAAAAGTAAATGGTACCTGTATTCATAGTTTTAAGGATAAATATGATAAGTGTTCGTGAGTAAACAGAAAAACCAACCAGGGGACAGGGAGCTATGAGTATACGGCTTTTTACCATAAGCACATTTTCCCTACCACCACCAACAATCCCTCCTATCAAGTGCTGTCTCTAGCACTACGAGTATACCTAACATGATGATATGAGCAGCATTCCCTTGATTTTCCGTGGGAGACATTCATCCCTTCCTCTAATAAAAGTTTCCCTCCCTTAATCGTAGGTTTGACCATGCCTGCATCATGGTTATTCAGGCAAGGGATAAAGCATATCAGTCATGCCAAATTTCTCCCTCTGAATTAACTCACTCTGCTTCTATTGAGGCAAGAAATCACTGCTCTTCTCAGAACAGTAGGTTTAAAACTTCAATTCCAAGAAGGAGAGTTGAATGTCATATTACTTCTCCCACCACCACCGAAAAAAAAGCGCTCCTTGTCTCTAGCCAAAACTTTCTCCAAAAACTTCTGTAATTCAAGTTTTCCCACTCTCATGCTTTCTGACTATTCCATAGCTTGTTCTTCCACTGACAAAGCCATTCTCTTTTACTCTATTTTCTGCCAACTCTTCCGTAAGCATTGCTAGAGCTCCTGACCCTCAAACTTTATCCCTCTCTAACCCTATGCCTTCAGTTATTCTTTCTAAACGCAAAGTCTGTAATGGTCTTTGCTCTCTGAAGACGAAGAAGGCACTGACTCCTGCGTTTTGCAGTCTATTTTACCTCATCTTCTCAACTACTATCGTTCCTTCATCTTAGAAGCCCTCTTTTGTTCAGTCAGTTCATAAGAAGGGTGACTCTTCTATTTCTTGCAACTACCGACCAATTGACTTAACATCTGTTATATCGCTAAACTATTTAAAACTCTCCTCAACTCATTTTTTGAAACCTATTGACTCTAACTCGTTTATTTCTGATCACCAATATACGGTTCCCACAAGGCAAGATCCACTGGTGACCTCCTGTCCTATCTCACTCATGTAAGGTCAATTCTGAAGTACTACTGAGAATCCTTTGTCGTCGCCCTTGATATCGCTAAGGTTTTTGATACCTTCAAGACTCAGTATCTAGTTATTTCTTTATCTTCTTTTCCTGATAGCTCTATAGTTTTCGAAAACAACGATATTTATCCTCTCAATTCTATAAACATATTTACGAATTCAGATACATCTTCTAACTTGCTTTGGAGGAATCATATAATTCAGATTTTAAATTTCTGTTGGCTACTTTTATTCATCTTAATTAATTATCACCTCGATAGGGATGGATGAATCTAAGAGCATTAGCTTCTGAATGATCCTCCTCTTACTTTCATTCTTGATTCGCTTTCTCTTCAACGGAAGGTATCGTCTCTTTCTCTTGGAATTCGTTTAAGTGAAGAGCTGAGTGCTCTCTGACTCCCATAGATCATTCTCTCTCTCTCTTTCTCACTCCATTTTCTTAGTTCTTCTCCTAGGGTGGGCCAAAAAAACCTCCTCCGTGTTCCCTGTGCGTTATAAATGTTGACTAAAATGGGTGGAGCGAGGGGACTGGGAATCTTCTCCTTTTTACATTCCTTCCACAAAGGGTCAAGAATTATTGCTTTGACTAAGTAACTCCCTTTATAAAGGGAATCATGTCTCTTGAATATAGATAGATAAACCTTTATTGCAAATAATTTTGTATTCTGTCAATAATAATAATAATAATAATAATAAAAATAATAATAATAATAATAATAATAATAATAATAATGATGATAATAATAATAATAATAATAATAATAACTATAATAATAATAATAACAAC
>JAXCGZ010011658.1:0-82061 GCA_037179515.1 Halocaridina rubra | reverse complement strand
CATTAAAAAAAAAATGGTTTTCCACTTTAGTCTGTTGTAAACTTGTTACATTTGTCATTGTATTGATTACCAAGAAATTTTGGCATTAAGAGGCATATAGATCTTTTATGAAGGAACCAGTATACTTCCTCTCGGTTTTAAGAAGTTAAGGATGACATTATATACTTGATATTCTTTGTACTTAAGAAATACTACCACATAATTATGATGGCCTGTCTGCATGAGACAATAAGTATGCCTTCCTTTGGGGGGGGGGGGAAATCATGTACTGTACTTGCGTTTAGAAGTCATTTTTGTGAATGTTAAGAAACCCTTTAAAAGAAAAAACTTAAAAGAGTCAAATATCCATTGATGTCCGTTTCATAAGCAATTAGCGGTAATATCCCCAAATGCAGATGAAGTGGGCCAAGAAACTGGTGGGCTCAAAGCTAGTTAGTCACTTCCCAAGTCGAGTGCGCTAACCGCTATTCTACTGCGGTTTGCCGAGAATATATTTACTTCTTAAAAGTGCTATGCTGTAAATATTTTTTTGGCTTAACAGTGCTACTGACTTTGTAAAATCATAATACAAGTGTTTTTATATATATTTAGCACAAAAAATAAATTGAGAGTAACATAAGAACTTGACCAAGTTTTAAAAAATTATTTTTTAGAAAATAACTACTGTAGTTGGATCGTGTACATTAAGATATGTATTTTTATGTTTAATGAAAACTGAGGACTATATATT
Organism: Halocaridina rubra; assembly: GCA_037179515.1. Classification (NCBI taxonomy): domain Eukaryota; kingdom Metazoa; phylum Arthropoda; class Malacostraca; order Decapoda; family Atyidae; genus Halocaridina; species Halocaridina rubra. The sequence goes on along the minus strand of JAXCGZ010011658.1, from coordinate 81,331 downwards.
TGACATATTGTAATTCTTTCTCAAACCTTTGGTGTGAACAAAACACTATTGGACTTGTACAGTGAAGTCAAAGATGTGAAAATTTTTTTTACTCACTTTAATCATGACTTTATCATCCCACGGGATTGCGTTACTGAGACATTTACCATAAAATTCTTAGTTGCTCTTACTTTCAAGTCATGTTATACTCAGAATATTGCATATATATACATTGGCTGCAGTCCCCCTCTTAAGGGGAGTGGCCAAAGCAAAGCACACATTCACCAGAAGTGAATATATCTTTATCATACTTCTTAACTCCTTGGTGGAGAATGGAATGTCATAATTCCTTCCCACCACCTTGCTTGGGTCATTCACAATATTTGAATAGTAGAGATAGGCAGTTATTGACTAGTTTCTTTTATTGTTAAATGTTGGATATCTTTCCACATGTGTTCTGGCATGATACTTCTCTTTCTTTTGGTTCATTTGTGGCCACCTTGCTGGTTTCAGTGGAATATGGCAACATGGAGTGTAATTTTTTGTTTTATTTTTTCCAAATTTTTGGAACTTTCATAGCCGTTCAGCATTTTCTGTTTCCATTATAAGTAAAAATTGTACATCTTCACCTTGTACTTGTACAAGGGTAATCCCCTTTAAGTTTTGAGGTTGTTGAATGGTGCGAAAATGTTTTCACCAATTATTTTTTTTTTCCAAGTTATGGAATGGATTTAAATGTTATTTGTTACTATTTGTGTGAATATTGCTTTGAATGCAGCGTCGTTAATAATAATCTTTTAAAATGTTTCATTAGAGACATAGAATGCTACGTTTAATTTGCCTGTAAGTCATAGAAGGTGACATCTAATATTTTAGTATCGTGCTATAAAGTAACTGGTGGGGACCGCTGTAGAGTAACCGGTAGAGTGCTCGACTCAGGAGGGATGTACCCGCATTTGAGCTCACATGGTAATAGGAAGGTCAACCAACTTTAAATCCCTAACTTCAGTCCATCTGTGTCCACCCCCAAATGGAGACTAATAGTGGAGGGAAAAAAAAAAAAAAAGTTTCTGATGAAAGTGGTTAGAATGGTTAGGGTGTATTCAAGCCATGCAGTTACTGGTCTTGTTACTAGTGTGGCCTACTTTACTAGCTTCAGGATTTTTATCCCTGAAGCCTTTTGCCTTGGGAAAAAGCAAAAAATAAATTACTTGATGTAAAGGAGAGAGTGCCAACATTTACCCCTTTTACTTTATAGCCCTTCTATGACACATTGGCATTAAAAATTTGGCATTCCTCTTCACCCACTTCCAAGGATAAATAACAGGAAAGATACTATTAGTGCTGAAATTGGGAATATTAAAGGAAAATATGTCGTGTAACATGCAATTGTTTGAGGTAAATTTTGACAGTATCATTTAGCTGGTGAATACATGTCTGCTTCTTGTGGTGTTAGGGATTCTTCTTTATATCAAATGGCTTCATTATGAGTATACAGTACATAATACAGTGAAACATAATACAGTGTTATATGTTGGCTTCATCGTGTGTATACATAATAGTGATACACAAGAAGGTGTTATATGTTGGCTTCATGATGAGTATACATAATACGGTGGTATATGTACTTTGGCCCCATGTTTTAACAGCTGCTGTGATTGTGTCTGCGTATAGATGCTGATTGTAAGGAGGCATGGGATTGCACTGGACAGAGAGGTTAGTTTAGCATGCTCTACTCTCGCTTTTAATGGTGCTTCTTGTCTGTTCATTTACATGTTTTGTACATAAGCAATAAAAAAGCACATTTGCATATACGGTAAGAATATCACTTTCTGTAATCTGTGGCTTTGGTTTAACTATCACATGCAAGAGCCAGTTTGGATAATACAGTAATTTTACTGAATTCTATTTAATTTCTATCTTGGCTGTGACACGCAAATCCAATAGTTGTTGTAATACAACTTCATTGATAACTCAGTTACAGAGTAGAATTATTTGTTTTTTAAAGTATCCATAATTTCGAGCAAGAGTTTTGAGTGCTTATACTTTGGTTTTGTTTCTAAAACTAAGAATTATAAGATAATTTCAATTTAGGTTTTGAGTATGAATGTGATGTCATTTTTACGTCACAGACTTACCTTTCTGGTAAGGGCTAGGATGGTGCCTTCTTGTGAAGGACTTTGACTTTGGAAGTGAGACCGTTACCCTGAATGAATACCCTATCTAACCTTAGACCATGGTGAGTCTCGAAGCCACGACTTGACGAATTCGAGTCGCAAGCGTTACCACTCAGCCACCATGGCCACAAGGTTTTGAGTGTTAATGAATGATGAAATCATAGTTAAAGTAGATTAAAACATTGACATGAAAGACACTGGATTCAGGTGAAATATGTGACAGGTGTATTTAACTCTTTTCCAGCACATGAAAACTGACCAGACATATGGATGTTTTACATGTAGTATGAAAGTAGAAGTGTCTGAAGTATTATTACGAGTCGTATTGTATATTGCATATGGCTTTTGAGTTTGACTTGCAAATATATCTGCGCGCAGCTTAAAATTGTACTGTCGTCTGGTAAATGAACACTATATGCTCAGTGTAGACTTTTTATTTTTCATTATTTGTTTATTATGGGTATAAAAGTATAATGTGGGGCTATTATGTATTTAAAGAAAGTGAATATACAGTATTTAGGTTTACTATTTATAAGATTGGAAGGTAAGTTTTGTACAGCACTGCACCATTGTTATATATTTCATTGTTTATTCACCCTGTGTTCCTTGTACACTCTGAGTATAAGGGCTAAAATCAAGTGCATGCATGATATATAATCATCTAAAATTACTAATTACGTTACTCACCCCTTCCTCCCTTGCATCATAGAAGCGAGTTCCTTTTGTATTTCGAATATTTTTTTTAAAGAGCTTCAGTTTAGAGTATGACTTCCACTTCTATTTCATTTACTCTAAACCTTAAATTTCTTGTTACAACCCATATTTATATGTACACTGCATATATTTTCTTTTTCCAAATATATCCATATGGAAAAGAAATTCTACTCGAACCGATATGTTCTCGATTTGATACAATAGTTTTTTTTTATTCTCTGATAATTAATAGGTCTGAATACTTGGTTTGTATCCACTGCCTCTGAAGTCCATAGAACAGATATCCCTGAGAGTGCGGAGAATTTTGTAGTTTATATTTTTATGTTTGCTAGTATGCCATTTTCAAACTAGATGTCATTTTAAGCTATTTTCATTTTTTGTGTATGGTAAATGTAGGGATTTAAAAAAAAAAAAAACTGTGTTCTGGAGATCTTTAATATCCATATACTTTTTTGTTGCTATGAATTTCTGTACTCCATAGCTATTTGGTTTTGAGAGAGGTTTTTACATAGTTTTTGCTCAATAAAACAGTGAGTACCACGAGCTAATACAGTACTTCAAAAGAATAAACGCAATACTGGTATATTCCTTCAGTAAAGAAATTAGTAAACAATTGAAAATTTATGTGTTGCTTTTATTGTAAGGTGAACACAATGGTGTTGCTTTTTCAAATTTTTGTCTTACACTTTTTTTTAAGCTTTTCAGTAGGGTAAAAGTTTGTTTTTAGATTGCGATTATATCGATAGTTCCTAAAGTTTCCGCAATCGGTTTTAGCATATGGCCAGACTACTGTATTAGTGCCATATCAGTGTTTCTTCCCTTTCTGCAGGGACCCATTTTTTATATATATATATATATATATATATATATATATATATATATATATATATATATATATATATATATATATATATATATATATATATATATATATATATATATATATATATATATATATATATATATATATATATATATATATATATAATTGGGTGTTTGTTGTTGTGTGTGCATGAGCATTAGTTAATATCTTTATGCTTTCTGCTGTAGATTTATGTTTTTCAAATAAATTGTAGCGTCTCACTGAAGAGCATGAACTCCTCCGAATATATACGCATGTTGCAAATTTATAATTATGTTGCTGTTTTGTAGCTCATTAATTAGACAAATAACTCTGAGTTGGGATGACACAGGAATAAAGACTTTTGCAAGCGCCCTAAATGTTCTCAAAATGTTTTTGAAAATTTTGATGAATTTATATCATGGAAAAGGTTAAAAACATGAGCCAAAAAGCACATGAAATTTTCATTTTTTGAATCATGAAAATGGGGGTGTAATGTCTCCCTATTTCAATAATTTCTCTGGATCTGCTCGCAGAGAATTCCTTCATCCCAATGAGGTTTAGTGGATTGATGAATGCAGAGACTCGCCCTTCAAGTGTAAGCAGTATTACCAATAGACGACTGCCTAAGCAGATAGTCTTTAAGGTTTGTGGTTTTCTTTCTTTTGTTTTTTATTTATTAAAGAGTGGTGTACATTTAATTTTTTCCATTGTTGAATAACATTTCAGTTTTTAGTTAAGAAGAAATTTTATTGAGAATAATATTAACTGTTGCTTTAGGAATGTCTAAGGTAATTATTAATGAAATATTAAAGAGTGACAACACCTTGTCATTTTTAAAGACGAGTATGAAGGTGACTACGGAGAAGATAAGAGGAATGGAATGTAATCTGTTCTCAGTTTTAAGTCTATAAACACTGTATGACTGCTCTTTTTCATAAGAGATCACTATTTTTTATCTTCTAGGGTATTGCAAACACCACATACTTGTCATTAGGGCTATCTTTGCTTTTTCCTATCATCTAGTGTATTTTTCATATACTGTATACTCATTTCTCGTACACGAGAGTATCTCGTCTATTAAAAACTACTATTTTCGTAATGGATGTCTCCTGTCATGGATCATTTTTGTTCCTGTATACTTATATTGTATAATATAAAAGTCATGTGCTCCATGAATGTGAAAGATAAGCTGCCTCACCATTTTTGTTTCTTCTGGAATGGGGGAAGAGAGAGAGTAAGAGAGAGCTCTGTAATTGTGCACACGGATCCATTGAATTTTATAATGGTGCTGTCTGCATTATGCGTATTGTGTGTTTTCAAATAGCAGCATACATATTTTAATATTTATAATTATTTGAGTACTGTACTTAACTTTTTTTTTAATTAATAAATTTTTTTAAACATGTTAATAATTTGACCTGAACTATGTGCCAGTTACTTTGAAGTATGAATTTGAATATAAAATAACTATTGAATTATAATTTGAATTGCAATTTGTTCCACTGTATGTTTAGGTGGTGTATAAGAAATTTAGGATACAATCTTTGTAAGTAATCGCTCAAGGCACCTTGACGTTTTTCATGACCTATATTTTTTGAAGCATAAAATTCATCTTTCACTATTTGTATTGTCTTTTATGATCGTGAGTGCTTGTTGTTTTTGATCCCTGAGCTGCGTAGCTGAACATCGAGGCATGAGAACCTGTTTATATGAATATGGAGGAGCAAGGCTCTCTCATTCCTTACTTTTTTCTTTTGTAGTCTAGCTTATATACCATCTAATCTTCTTGCTTAAACTATATGCTTTATGTATAGATGGTAGTGTTGTAAAATAATGTGAGATGATATCAGCCATTATGCAAAAATTAAGAAAATAATGATTTATAATTTCATTCTGGATTGTTCTTATATTTTTTAGGAAGTAATATAGTTTTATCATATTATTTAGCATCAGTACTTGTAAACCCAGTCCTTAGAACAGGATTAAGGTCGATAAACAAAGAAATTCCTCTTGTGAAGAAAAACTCGAGATATCAGAATCAAAAGATGGTAAGAAAAATTGACTAAAAAGTGACAGTGAAAAAGTTAAAATAACAAATTTTAAATAACCAGAATATGGGTCAAATTGTTACTTAGCAGTGACATGATTTTATATCTGCTTTACTTTTGTATTAAAAGGTAGAATAAGAACTTTTAAATTATTAACTTTGTGAAAGGAGTTGGCATTTCTTTACACTGTTAATGACTGTACGTTGGTGCAGGTCCATGAAAAAATCTAAAGTTCATTCATTGGAGAAATATTCGTAATATATGACAAACTTTGCTATCCTTGATTGGTGTAAAGGATGCTGTCCCGCATGAAGTAAGATACTGTATTTGAAGTTTCATGTTTTAATATTTACATTTGTATTTCAGATTGGTGAGACTATACATTCTGGTCCAACACTTACAGTGAAGAAAGAAGTCAAACAAAAGGACTTAAATCTTGAGGATTTAGTGAGAAGGTCATTGGAAAATGCCTGCGTCTCTCCTGACAGTAGTTACTATGTAGACGTTTTACCTTCCTCTTGCTGCTCCTCTCATCTGTCACCGCATGCGTGCCCAACTGGTTCCATTACTTCTTCGCCAAACTCTGCATGCCCTGGAAGTTTGCCTCCCAAGTCATATTCATTGCAATCTCCTCCGTACATTAAAGGTGTTTCTGTAGAGCCTCAAGAACCGGTTCTCACAGTTCATGTACCTGAAGCTGTTGTGCCCAAAGTTACTGTCCCCTTTCATGACAGTGCAACCCCACAAATTTCTGTAAACGAGGGTGCAGTTCCTGATATATTAGTTGGAGAAGCTGCTTTACCTGGGATAATTAAAATTGAAGCTGCTCTGCCTGATGCTGTAAATGAAACTGATGTTGAAGCTGCTCTATCTAATGCTGTAAGTGAAACTGAATTTACCATTCCAAATGTTGATACGAGTAATATTACAAATGTTAAAGATTTAGAAGGCGCACCTGTGAATGAGAGTAACGGCACCCATAACACTTATAATTCTGCTTTGGGGGATGTGTCACACAGTTTGACACTTTCTCTTCCTGAGGTTAGTCCTGATCCAGCAGTTAAAGAAGACAGAGAAATGGTTAGACTGATTCCAGAAGTAGATGCAAGTGTTGACTCCTTTTGTCGGAAAAGGAGTAATCGAGCTTCCAGAAGGTTTGGCAGCTCAGAGATTGAAGAGAAAGAGATCAAAACTGAACCTTTGTCAAGAGCCAAGAGGTGTGCTCGAACTCGGAAGTGCAGTTGTCGCTCTGACAAATCTGAGTCTGAAATTTCTGACTCTCGCAGTATTTTAGATGACACACTTTATGTGGATATGGTTGACAAGACAGTGAAACGGGGCAAACCAAAGAATGGGGAAGTTCTTGTAGAGGAAGCTGCAGCCCTCTCGAATAACAAATTTAACGGTGATGTTAGTGTTGACTTGGTCAATGGGACCCATAAAGTTAAAGGGCGCAGAGTTAGTCGTGCCAATAGTGATGAATCTGACCTAAGCTCAAGTTCCAAAACTAATGGTAATGTAGATCACAATGACAAAATAGATTTTAGTGTTCTTTTGGAAATTTCTGAGGCAGACAGAAAGAAATTTGAGAGTAAGAAAGCAAAAGTAAGGAGAAAAACAGCTGACTGGTTACTGATATCAGAAACTGAAAGGTATTATAATGAAAAAGAAGAAATAATGAGAAATAAAAATAAACCAGAATCTGGTAGCGAGAGTGAAGAAAGTGAAAACGATTCCGAAAGTGACTGTTCTGACAAAAATGACAGTAATATTCCGCCCAGAAGTAAGGGACAAGGCAAAAGAAAACAATCTAAACCTACAGAGGAAGATGACTCTAAATACGCTGCAAAGCGAGTGAAGGAAGAGCTCGACACAAATAACGGAGCTGCTGAAAGATTGGGAATTATGAAATTTGGTAGTGAGGTGAATGATCTATATTTTTCTTTTGAAGGAGTACCTGAAAATGAAAGTTGGTATCAAACCTACCAAAGGTTTATTGATGGTATTGCTGTGAACGAGTTTGTTTACGACGAAGATCCGCTGAGATTTGTTTTACCCTACGAAATGCCAAAGGAATATGTTAAAGATTTATTTAGCTTTCGGAAGGGACTATTTGGCAAAAAGAAAAACGATCTCGCTGATTTAGTGAGAAAGTCTCCACGATGTCATGCTTCAACTCTCGCTTTGTTTTCTGATCTCATTCCTACAAGAAGATCAAGAAAATCGGTGAAGCCTCCGGTGCCACCTGTGAAAGTGGAGGAAGTGTCCTCCGATGGCACGAGCACTCCCGGAGGGGATTCCCTAAAGATGCAACCTCATGAAACATTTGAGTCTGTGGAGGAGTTGGCCATCCTTGGTTTACACATGGAGCATGTTATGAAGAGTGAATTAGAGATGGAAGAGACTCCTTTATGCAATCCCATTCTAGAGGAACTCAAAGAGTCCGAAGAATGCGACTTGAGAAACGTGGAAAAAAGAAAAGATTACTTGCCAATTCCAAAACCGTAAAGGCCGTAGACAGTATTGTGAAAGAGTTGAAATTGTTTGATAGCCCATTTGCTCATGAAGTGGACCCTGTGTTCATTGCGGGATTGGGTGATGAAATCAGAGATTTCTCTCCAGAAAATATTTTATCTCAGGCAGCTGCAGAAATGGTCGAAGAATCTTTGCACTGCTTATGTACGGAGAGAGCCTCGTGTGAAGACATTTCTAGTGCAGATGATAACACAGAGGCAAGTTCAGAATGCGTATCTTTGTGCGATTCGGAAACTGTGGATAGTTCCACGACGAGTGAACTCAAACCCGTTCGAATTGGTAGTGTTAAAAAGAGAAGGAAAAATTTGACTGGTTGGCCAAAAGCCCAGAAAAGGAAAAAACCGGTAGCTTCTCATACCTCAGATGATAATGACAGTGCGATCGGGTGTGAGGATATTGAACCAAAGAGACGAGGGTTTAGGAAAAAAGGCTTTCATTTTTTAGCGCAGACCACTGCCCAAAAACTCGCTGCGCTTGCTGCGAACGATCGCAGAGCCTCCCCTCGCAAAAAGGCCTCAGTCTTGTACTTGGACACGTGGCCAGTTAGATTTCGAACACAAAAGTAATACTTAAGTATTAGTGATTAATTGAGTGACTTGGGTTGAGTGTATAAATGGAAATGTTTATATATATTTATTATGAAAAGAGATAGTGTGCTTGTTTCTTTTTATATAATTTAATATGTAAGGTCAAACTAAGGAGTCTCAGGATCGCTCTTTCTAAATTATGTCATATGCATTGTATTACCCCCTAGTGAATCTTGTCATTCAGAAAGATATATACATAGATTTATGCAGTTATATGTAAAGGACGGAAGTTGTTGATTATGATGCATATATTTTAAAAGTAATTTTTTCCCAGCATAAGTTTCCAGTGCAGAACTTTGTAGTGAATTTAACAATTTTGGTACAGTATTCTATTTTTTTTCTCTTTTAGAATATAAAAATAGGCAAATTGTTTCTAAACTTTCTACACTAGGTAAATTTATATGAATTGTAGAATAAATACAGGCTTCATTCAGAAATTAGAGAGAATAGGAGTTCTGTATATGGTTTTATTGTTTCATAATTTTGGGTCCCACATTTTTAATTCCATTGCTGTTTCCTTTGTACATGTGTAAATTTTTTCTGTTTTGTCTTCTTAGCTTGGTACTCCAGTGAACTGTGTAGATGTAATATTGTATTAAAGTTTTATTTAATTTTTCATGAACTGCATTTCTTTGTCATTTTGTACAGTGGTATTGAAATGTATGAAAATTATACATTTTGTAAATAAGTCTTCTACTTCAGAGTAATGGCCAATGATTCGTAAATGTGAAATAAAAGAAATGTTTGTATTTGGGAGTTAAGTTATTTACCAGGATCTCACTCTATCCCTCCCATATCACATCATAGTGTTTTAAGCATCTGGAGTCAATATTTTTGACATTTAAATTGAGGTGGCTGCAACAGCTCTGTGATTCTTCAAGTACTTGATTTTTTATTTTTTTTAAAGTAAGGGATTTTATATATTCTTGCTATACCAATTCAAAAGCAAGATCAAATTCGATAACGTTATTTTCTTTTCTAATATACAACACTTCCAAACAATTTGTAAATGATACTTCTATATATCAACCTCTTCCTTGTATTAACTGGGTTAGGTAAGCTTTAACAAATTTAAAATGTGCTCTTTAGTAAATTTATGGAACAAAGATGAAGACTTAACTAGTACACAAAATATGATTAGAAAAGGACTTTTGGCAAATAAAATGAAGGATTATAAAGAGTATGAATAATAAAAAACGGGTAATATTGTATTCATAGGGTATCCAGGCTTAATTCCCCTGTTCCAACCTACCTGTGTTCACCCTATTTCGAATGGGGTCTAATAGTAACACTTAAAATGGCAAACAATCAAACCGTCTAATCCACTGATATGACAAAGCCACATTTGCACCTTTGTATTTATTGAATATAATAGAAAGTAACTGTAATGGCACTTTTTGGAACAATACAGTTGAAAGGAAGAGAATATTATCGTTTAGTTGTACAAGGACAAAAGAGACCAGATTTCGATAAACCTACTAATAAATACATGCAAAGTTTATGAAGGAGTCCAAGTTCCTAAAATGATTGGCAGTACAGAATAAAGAATTAGGGTGATTAATACACTTGAGATTGTGCATCAAGCGTTTATGTGAAAAGATACGAATCTTTTATGAAAAGCAAGTGATTACTGCAAATATGGTTATTCTGATTACAATGGGAAAACAGCAAACACTGGATTACCTTAGTAATTAAGAGTTACTTCTGAAGATGGGTAATGTATTCATAAACACTAAAGTTCTCTGTTGTATCCTGTTTTTCCTTTGTAGCCAAAATAATCATGAAAGGATGTATGAGAGATATCTGTTGAAAAGGTTATACTAATTATTGCATTTATGAACCTAGGGAGATAGTAAGCCAATCTATCTAGTTATATTGGCTGATGTATGAAGGGAATAAAAACTTAACATGAATTAAAACGTATGTCTACGAAAAGACTGGATGATGTGAGTGATTTGAATTGGGAGTTTGGGAAAAGCAAGGGTGTGGTATGTCATAATGTTTAAAGATGTATGTGCTTGGCATATTGAGAGAACCATAATTAGGTGTATTGGGCCAAAAAGTAAGATCGATAGAAGAGGAAGTAATACTTGAGCAGTTGGAAAGTAGCTCTGCTGATATCAGGCAGGAGTGCTACTTAAAGATGCATAACAATTGATGCTGGCAAAGTACATGGGAAAATGAACTATGCACTTATGTGGAAAAGAAGGCAATGAAGCTATGTCGTGAAAGCAGGTCAGAAACCATTAGATCAGATTAAGCAGTCAGGTAGTGAAGAGTTTTGAAGTTGCAGATCTTTTGGTGTATACATTACGAAAGAGAATGAGGATACATCATTGTCTAAGAGTAAAGTTACTATGAGCACTGGGTAAGGTGTGGATGAGAGACCCATATCAAGGCAGAATATAATTGGCAAGGACAATGGAAAAGTTTGTCAAACAGTTTAATATTATAGGAAACTGAAGGAGCCTTCCAAAAATTTGTAGTAGAAAACACTTTCAAAGGTTAGAAATAAAATATAGGTATCTGAGCAGGAACAGGATTAATGAAAAGGGCAGAAGAGAAACAATTTTGTCAACTGTTCACAGGGCATAAACAGACACAGGAAGAATAGTGAGAATTTACATGTTACTATACTTCAACACATGACACACCAAGGAGTTAATTTAGGCTTTGATATAGAGGAAGATTACTGACATGTAAAAAGAGTGTGAGACTACCATGACAATGTTGAGGACACGCCAAGCCCTTGAAAAGGGATAAGCTAAAGTTAGGTCGAGGCTTAGTTATGTTCACTACTTGTGATATACATGAGCATGACAGAGCAATGAATACAACTAGTGATAAATATAACATAATAACCATTTTACTAATTTTGTTTATAGTTACCCTCCTAATTTTCAAGGAATAACGAAGTATGTATGCAAAACAAGAAAATAGATTAATGGGGGTCAACTTTATAAATATTTTAAGATGTACAATGTCAAATAAACGAGTCAATGACGAAACAATAACGTTGACACTGTTAAACAAGGTAAAATTTATTGTTACAAACTATATACAAAGAAAAGTTACTCTAAAAATAAAATTCAATTTTACGTACAAATAATATATACAGCAATTCCAGTCTACAACATCCCTCGAGTCACTACACCAGGTGGAGGACCTTGTAAAGAATTAAGTCCTTGCTCTGCTTCCTTAGCTCTCGTAAGCATAGCTAGTGCCTGAAATAAAATAAACCAAACCAAGACTTCAGTTTTCTAGGGGTAACAAACCAATTCTGATTAGTGGTCACCTCGGTTCCCTCTACATTACCTGAGGTCATGGCTGGTATCAATATATGCTATTCGCATTTAATAATATTAAGACTTCTTGATGCATCCCATCCTGAAATGATATATACAGTAATCCCTTGCTATATCGCGGTTCACCTTTCGCGGATTCAGTGCATCGCAGTTTTTATGGCGAGCATATGTATTTTATATAGCAGATATTTTGGGTATATCACGGGAATCCACGATATGTGGAATTATTAAAATTTCCAGTATTTTCATTATTTTATTGATAAAAAAAAAAAAAAAAATTTCCTAGCCTAAGAATAATAAAACAGTAAAAAAACAAATTTAAACATGTAACTCACAGTATTGCACCATATAAAATACGATACCGGTATGATATGTGCTGCGTAGATATCTGCATTTTGGAAAGCACAAAGGGTAGCATCTATGTGAGATAGTACACGGGATGATATTGGCCGATGGGTGGGAGACGACTAGTCACAGAATTGTGTTCTGTATCCTGGGGTCTGATTGGCTTTTTGATTGAAACTTGATTCTTCCAGCATCTTCCCTTGTCTCGCCTCACCCATTCAGTTATGGTGCTGCCATCATTAGAGCCATAAAGCTGTCATCGCCTGTGCAGTATGTAAACGTCATCATCACCCTCATCGTCATCAGTACTGTACCCCTCTCTGCCCTCACATGTTAGTCTCGTAAAGTTACTGTATTATCATTATTGTTATTATAAATATAATGTGTTATTATTATAGGTATTATTTTTGTACAGTACGTATAGGTTATTCACGGTTAACTTACCTATCACGCTCATAGCTTTATGCTTGCGCGCTGTCATTTATGGTAAACTTACCTGTCACACTCATATAACTTTACGCTTGTGCGATGTTATTAATAAAGTAAAGGTTGAGTTGTTAACGGTGCAGGGAGAGTTTACAAAGGTAAAAATAAATGTAATATAATAAACATGGTGCTGCTACTTAGCAGATTTTCACCCATCACGGGTGGTCCCGGAACATAACACCTGTGATAAACGAGGGATTACTATATATATATATATATATATATATATATATATATATATATATATATATATATATATATATATATATATATATATATATATATATATACAGTGTTACCCCGGTTACCTTGGTTCGCATTCTCACTGTATCGCGGTTTTTTTTGGGGGAAAAAAAAAAAATAATAATAATAATAAATAAATAAATAAATAAATAAAAATAAAGATTATTGTGACACCAGGATGGGCCAAAAAATGATAAAATAAAGCAGATTTTATCAGGTTGTAAAGAGAAACAGAGATGGAGAGTGTAATGACCTGTCAGATGTGAAGGGATTATAAAAGATGTGTAATGAATATCCAGCTCTCTGCTGGGTTTTAATATACCTCTGCATTACTTTCATGATGTCTATTCCAATAATTCTGCTTAGATCTTATTATTATTATAATTATTATTATTATCATTGGCAACAATAATTTTCCTTTGATGATGATTGTGGAATTATTATCATCATCATCATTATTATTATTATTAAGGGCTCATCATTGTTTGTACATCTGTTGGTTTATTTACTTTTAATAACTGTGTAAAGTGCCCCTCCCTAGTTGGGTGGGACAAAGAGAGTGTGGGGGGTTGGGTAGAATAGAATGTTGGAGAGAGAGAGAGAGAGAGAGAGAGAGAGAGAGAGAGAGAGAGAGAGAGAGAGATTACCTAATTGTGATTACCTAATTGTGTTTACGGGAAAGAGCCCAAAAAGAGAGAGAGAGAGAGAGAGAGAGAGAGAGAGAGAGAGAGAGAGAGAGAGAGAGAGAGAGAGAGAGAGAGAGAGAGAATCTTTAAGTAACTTGTTCATTCAACCAAAACTACATTATTTATAGTAAAAATAATGGTTTAATTACGAATCCGTAGTAATAATGATGATGATAATATTAATAATAATAATAATGATAATAATAATATTAATCTCCCCAATCATCATCAAAGGAAAATTATTGTTGCCAATAACAATAATAATATCTAAGGAGAAGTTTTAGAATAGACATCATGAAGGTAATGCAGAGGTATAGTAATCCCAGCAGAGAGCTGGATATTCATTACACATCTTTTATAACCCCTTCACATCTGACAGGTCATCCCCACTCTCCATCTCTGTTTCTCTTTACAGCCTGATAAAGGCCGTTTTATTTTATAATTTTTGGCCTGTCCTGGTGTCATAATCATCTTTTAAGATTTTTTATTTTTTTTTTAATAAGGCTGATCCTACTTCGCAATTTTCCTGGTTCGCGCCGGGTCCCGGAACCGAACTACCGCGATAAGGGAGGCAACACAGTATACACGCGCTGTGTAGTTCGTACATGATCTGTTCATAGTTCTTGCTTTATTTTCCATTGTTTTACCTTTCAGATAGCCCTTACTGTGGCTCCTAAGAAAGTTAAAAACATTAGTGACAGTGGCATCAAACACCCTAGACGCATAACAGTGGAAACGAAGAAAGAAATAATTCCTAACCATGAAACTGGTGTTTGTGTGTCTGATCTTCACACAGTATAACATGGCGATATCAACTATCTGTACTATTTTAAAGAGTAAAGCAATCTATAAGGCCGCTAATGTGGCTAAGGAAGTAAATATATTAATGAAAAAAAAGTTACAGTTAATACAAGAGGTAGAAGTTATTGTTGGTGTGGATAAATGACAAACATCTAAGACTTTGTAAATCCACCAAGATTCAGTAGCGAACTCTCCAAGTTCTAGTGGCGCTAACGTTAACGAATTTAAAACCGGCAGAAGCTGGTTTGAACACTTTCGTCGATGAACTAGGATTCATAGCATCCTTAAGATATGGAGAGGTGGCTGGTTCCGATCAAAAGGCAGCGGATTCTTATGTGAATGAATTCGCTAAATTTATCGAGAGTTGAGGTTATATCAAGCAACAAGTTTTTAACTGTGAAGAAACGGGGCTCTTTTGGAAGAAAATGCCTAAAAGAGCCTATATAACCCTAGAGGAGAAGTCACTGCCTGGCCACAAACCAATGAAAGACAGGCTTACAGTATTATTGTGCGCTAATGCTAGTGGGGGCTTTAAGATCAAACCTCTCTTAGTTTACTAGCTAAGGATCATTTAACCCTTTTGCACTTCTTTAAAACTGATACACCTATAATTTGAAGCTGTACCAAAATTAAAAACACATTACAAAACTTAGATAATCCCTTAGAGTCTCTATTACACATCTGTGTTATTTGTTGGCATCGGCATGGAGGAGCAGCTAATTTTGTAAATATCTTTATGCTTTTTCTTGTAAAAATTTAATGTTTGAACTATAGTCAAACCTAGCCATACATTGTGGATTCGTTCCAAGATTTAACAATTAAGGTCAAATATATACCCTTAATAAGATGATCAAGACTCCTATATCCCCAATAAATTCATAAGCAATCCATAACATCGTATATACTATAAGCTATTCAATGCTTCAACATTTTTATTGTCTTTTTATAAAATTTACAGCATACATTTTAATTGATGTAAATGTAATGAAAAACCAATATATTATTGGCCCCAAGACTGTAATAAAAGACAGCAGTCTCTAATACCACAGTGTTAACAATAATAGGGTTAAATACCAGCAGGCAAGCATAGCACTCGCCTACATAGCACCAGGAAGTAACTATATTAAAGATGCGTGTAGGTAAGTAAGCACTATTTTGTGCATCACATTTAGTCTCCATGCAAATGGAGGTTGACAAAGACATCTTGGAGTTGAGGATTAAGGTTAGATGCCCTTCCTAACACCTTGTGGTAGGCTTAAACCAGTATTATTCGCTTCCTGACGTGCGCAGTCTACCACTGTGCTACCACAGTCCCCCCCCAACTATATGAAAAATACGAATGTCAAAATGACAGGGGAGGAATCTGTGAGCATAGTAACTTTTCCAAGAGCTAATAAGAGCATAAAGACACAAGATGAAAGCCAATACGGCTTCAGATCTGTAAAAGCAGGTTACGAATATAATTTCCAAATGTTTTCATTTACCAAGTTATTACATTACAAAAATTCAAAATCTTCAAGTACAGTCTCCCATCAAATGATGAAAACCAAGCTTAACAAAAAAAATATTTCAATTCAATTACTGTACATAAAAACTTTCATTCAATTTATAGCCTTTTACTTCTTCCAACTGGGCTTGACAGAAATATGATAAAACAATAAGATAAAAATAATAATAATAATACAGCTTTGTATCTGCATCATAATATCTCTAGGGGCACAAAAACAAGCAAATAAACCTACCCGAAATGAGCGAGGTTCCCATATTGCCAGATTCTGCAGCACTTTGCGATCCAAAGCCACACCGGTATCATCTAAGACAATTTTCATCCGATCAAAATTTAATCCAAATTCTTCACAACCGGCATTTATTCTTGTGTTCCAAAGCTGTAGAAAAAGATAGAACATTAAACATTTCTCTTTTCACTTCATTATCATGAGTTCTTGACTTCTCTTACTCTTAACAGACAGAAGCTGACTTGAGTATGCTAACAATAGGTAATAAATTTATACAATGGCTTTGTATACCAGTAACACATGCATATGAATAAGTTTTTTTTTTTTTACATCATGAGCACTCACGTGGCAATTTTTTTTTTATTGTAAGCTCATAAGAGATATCATGATGCTCCTGATGTAAAGCTTATATTGTATAATCAAAATTAATAATTGATCCTCTCCTGTGACAGTCAACTACTAAACAAAACTACACAGGGAAACTAAACCCTTTTTCAAAACAATTCACTTACTATCACGTAACTGTGTCCATGCTTTAGGTTTCTCCAATCAACTTTAGTCCCTTCATCCATGCTTGATGATACTCACCAGTGTAATGAAAAGGAAAATAATCTGTATCTTCACACCAATTTATTCTATTACCTCCTGTTTGCTGTATATCCTCCTAAATATCCAGGCTTCTGATGGTTAAAACCTTATTCATCCTGTTCCATATTTTTGGTCTACCTCCAGCTTGAACAACATGTAAACCTGCCTTACAAACTCTGTTCACCAGTCTCATACTCTATCCTTCCTAACAATCAGCATCCATTCTTTCTCAGCATTTAAGCAAGCTAAGTCCGTCTTTATTATATTTCCCTTGATATTGCCTCCAATTTCACACTCAACAGAAGCAGTTGACACAACTTATTCTTCTATATCATTTTAGCTCTGGCACTTCAACAGCTTACGTAAAACTCAGGGATCAACTATTTACTCAAATAATCTAATTCCTTATACAGACCTCTCTTTTGCATACCCATCTCAATGCCCCATTACTTGGCTACCATCTGACTATATGTTCAATCCAATATATCTGGATTCTATGTTAGGGTCGTCCACCAGCCAAAGTTGTCTCATCCCCCTACTCCATAATCATTTTCAAATCAACCAAGATGTCAACATTAGCAAAATATTAATTTTCTCTTTCCGACATTAAAAGATTATTTTATCTAAATCTTGAAGATCTCTGTAATATTCACATTTTATAAAAAATTGGTGATATTCCTTTTCCTCGGTGTGTCTGTTAAATTCGATCTTCAAATATATTATTTGCAATGCAAATGAGCATATTCAATCACATACAAGATTTACTGTCTCCTCATATTCAATGAATCTTATGTCATTCAGGTTTCTCAGGATTGTTTTACTCTTCCAAGAACTGACTGTCTCACCATATCTTCTGAAGTGACCTTTTCTTTTTATGTCACAATTAGTCCCCACTCATATGGGGGTGAACACAGACATACTGGAGCTGTGGGACTGAAGCTATATGCCCTTCCTAATGACCCGCAGTTTGGATCACAACTGCATTATTTGCTTCCCAACTCGTGCATTCTACCACTGATCTGGGAGGTTCTCATATACACAGACACTCCCCAACTTAGGAACAAGTTAGGTTCCAGAACTCTGTTCGTAAATAGAATTGTATGTAAATTGTATTTAGGCGAAAATAAAGTGCTGTACAGTACTAAGGCTAAACACACTTAACTACTACATAAAACAAAGTATGAAATATCAATGAATTTGAATACAGTAATAATAATGTAATAATACAGTACAATATACTAATACATATATAAATACATGGGTAGATAATGGTTAGGTTTTTGTTCATATCTGTGAATGTTCGTAACTCGGTTGTTTGTAAGTTTGGGAGCCTCTATATAACAACTGAAGTCAGAAACTGTCATTATTATTTATTGAGAAATCATACTAACTCAATGGCCTCAATGATTTAAATGACAGGACATTACGTTAATTATAGTCCATAAGGTCAGTGTCCATTTGAGAATAACCGCACACATTATGATGTTAATGAAGACTGTATTATGTGTCTACAACAAAAGTGACCATAATAACAAAGCATCCTATGAATCCTTCAGCTGGCAGGATTCTTATGATATAAGAAATGCAACTTACTGCACAGTACCAAAAATCACACACATATGTCTAATCTGGAGTGAATGGCACTTTGTGGTAAAGCGCTACCAAGTACCGTAATATCTAGCATGACACCTCTAGCCAACACATTCACATCAAAACATCCATATTTAGATGACATGGTCAATAAAAAATGCCATCTCCTTGCTTTAAGATGACCTCCTTACTCTTTTCGTGACCTCTTATACAAGCCTAACTATCCTCATGAATATCATTTACTCTCCTACCAGCATTTCCTCCATTCTCTACATCTGCATAAGCAGATACAATACTGTATAAAATGCTAACCGGTCTTTTTAATAATGTGTAACAAATTGTTTTAGAAAGTTTATCTACAAATTTTTCTCAATATAGCAATCTTTTACTACCAATAACATGTCACAGAAATGCTTAAGACATCAAAACTATCTATTATATCACTCATATCCAAGTATTTATTTTATAATAACACTTTCCCCTCTCTTAAACTTCACAGTCAAAAGCAACTTATATATTTCTAAAGCAAGCATTTCAAATTTACTAAGTAACACTGTGATTAAAGAGTGGCTATTCCTATATACAATTACCCTTTCAAAGTGTATGTAGCCTCTAAATTATATGCAGACAATGCAAACAGACAACTGGTGTATTAGTATTTTATAAACTTTAGTTTTCCTAAAATAAATTTCATAATATTGAGATTAGAAACAAATAAACTTCACTTCAATGGCAGTTTATAATTCTGCAGCTTGACAGCCGCACTTATAGAGGCTCTTCTGACTAAGAGATCCTGTCCCCTCAAATATTCAACAAACACTTTTCATGTTATTACCCCACAGTGGTGTGATGCACTTGGGATCATTTGCATTTGTTTATATTCTGTTACTAGGTGATGTTAGAGTGCTTTAGTAAACACAGAATTTATATGAATACTTTACTCTGCACAATCTATATTCACACACAAATAAAACAACTGGTCAATACATATAACACTTACAATTCGCATATCCCGTTTTTTTAAAGCTCTCGCTTTGGTGCTGAAGCTCAGAGCCCGATGAACGGACCTGATGGCCACTCTAAAGCAATTTTGTTTTCTTCCATAGAAATGCTGAAAAAAACAAATATATATATATATATATATATATATATATATATATATATATATATATATATATATATATATATATATATATATATATATATATATATATATATATATATATATATATAGTGAGAAATTAATAATTTTTCATGAGTGCACCATTTATACAACATTTATGCAACACATCAATGATAAATAAGCAAGGTTTGTTCCAAAGCTTGTCAGAAAAATATATGGAATACCATAACATATATTCAAATGTTAAATAAACATTTGTTTAACTTACAGCAGACAGGGCAAGTATTCTTCTCCTTTTCCAAAATCTGTCAGGACCTCTTGATCGAGCAAACAAAGTTGGTGATGTAATAACCATTTTATTTGTTTTCTGACTCTAACTGTATCTTTGAATGTTGAAAATCTGTAGAAAAAGGAAATAAGCAATAGATATTATTATGGGAGAAAAAATTATAAATAATTTTAATGGAGACTGTGTGTATATAAACATAAAGAGAGTCCTTGTTTAACGTCAGGGTTCTGTTCCTGACAGCTAACTTAAAAGCGGATTTTGACGTAAGTGGAAAACGCCTAAATTCAAACCTAGAACAATCAGCCTATGTTAAAAACAAACCATTTAAAACATTGTCAAATAATATGTGATCTCTATGATAAATAATACTAAAACTAAACTTAATAGTATTGCTTACCTTTTAAATTAACATTAATCTATAGAAATAAAGTTCTCATGGTAAACATAAAAATACTGTATTACACTACAATACACGAAATACAAAAATGTAAGTACTATGTTGTTTACTTTTACTCATGTGGTTTGCTTGCATAGGGAGGGAGAGACAGGCTTATTAGGAGGAAGCTAGAGAGGCAAAAGAACATTCAGTACATAATCTATAAAAAAATGTACTGTGCTATAAGTTCTCAATGTCAGATACTGTATAATAAAACTACACTTATAAACATAATATGATACAAAACTGTGGGTACTGTATTGCTTACTTTTACTCATGTGGTTTGATGATCGTGGCCATGGTCGTGCGGGCTAATCCGAGATTGCGGCCAATGTTCGTAGAAGATTCTCCCTTTTCAGCACGGTTTATCACTTCAATTTTAATTTCCATGGTGATGGCTTTTCTTTTCTTACTGCCATCAGAACTATCACTAACACGCTTGGGAGGCATAGTAAAGTCAATAATGAGCGAACACAATGAGTGAGCAGACGAAAGCACTAGACACAATATGGTGGGCCGGAATAAACTGAGAGTGGTTCTTCTCCCTCTTCTAATGCTGCATGATGCCTGATTCTTACACTATACTCAACAAACTATTTCAAATAAAAGTATTTACAGCTATGTGTTTGGTATTTTTTTTTAATTCAATACAATTCTTCAATATAACCAAATATATAAACTAATAAACAAATAAAGCCATTAACTTGATAAATACGAATACAGTACAGCTGTGTTTACTAGCTTTGTATTCATGTGTATTTTGAATTAAATCTTATTTACAGCTATGTGTTTTGTATTTTTTTTAATTGAATATAATTCTTCAATATAACCAAATACTGTATATAAATAAATAAATAAATAAAGCCATTAACTTGATAAATATGAATACAGCTGTGTTTGCAACCTTTGCATTTGTGTGTATTTCGAATAAAATCGTATTTAGAGCTTTTTTTTTAATTCAATATAATCCTTCAATACTGTATAACCAATTGAATATATAAAGACATTAACTTGATAAATATTAATACCGCTGTATTTGCTAGCTTTGTATTCATGTGTATTTCGAATAAAACTGCATTTACAGCTATATGTTAAGTTTTTTTTAAATTCAATAAAATTCTTCAATAAAACCAAATACTGTAATGTATTTAAAAAAATAAAAAAATAAAGCCATTAACTTGATAAATACGAATACAGCTGTGTTTGCTAGCTTTGCAATTGCGTGTATTTCGAATAATATCGTATCTAGAGCTACAGTATGTTTCCTTTAAATTCAATATAATCCTTCAATACTGTATAGCCAAATACTGTATATCTTCTTCTTCGTCTACATCTTTTCCCACTTTTATGTGGGATCGATGTTTCTGGCCAGTGTTCTCCATTTGCTTCTGTCCCATACCTCATCACCCAACAAACCTTTTGACCTCAGGTAGTCATTGAGATGCAATCCATCCACCTACGCTTTGGTTTCCCCCTCCTTCTCCTACCCTGTATATCCATTTCCATCACCCTCCTCACAACATACTGTTCATCCCTCCTAACGACATGACCATACCATCTTAGTCTACTTTCTTGTATCTTATCTGATATTTCTCTAACTTTTGAGGTACCTTTAATTACTTCGTTTCTGATCTTATCGCTTCTTGTCACCCCACACATCCATCTCAACATCCTCATCTCTGCCACATACAGTTTTTTCTCTGGTGTCTTCTTTATTGCCCATGTCTCTGCTCCATACATCATCGCAGGTCTCACAACTGTCTTATGCACTTTAACCCCTCGACTTAATCTCTATTCTCCTGTCGCACAGCACCCCAGACACTTTTTTCCAGTTCTTCCATCCCGCTTGTATTCTGTGGGTTATTTCTGACTCTAGGTCACCATTCTCTGCTACTGTTGATCCCAAATACTTGAACTTTTCCACTCTTTTCAACACCTCCCCCTGCAAATTGACCTCCCCATCCTCATCATCTCTCAACCTCAAATACTCTGTCTTCTTCCTGCTGATTTTCAGTCCTCTATCCTCCATCACTCTTCTCCACTACCTCTCGTCTGTTGCTACACAGTACAATGTCATCTGCAAAGAGCATACACCATGGAGACTGATCTCTAATACCCTGTGTTACTACATCCAAGACCAGATCAAATAGATATGGACTCAAAGCAGATCCTTGATGCAGATCAACATTTACTGAGAGACTTTTCGTCAAGCCCCTACTTCTCTTAACATTTGCCTCTGCCCTCTCATACATATTTTGAATGATTCTTACATATTTCTCGGGAACTCCCTTTTCTCTAATACACCTCTTGACGTGGTACTCGATCATATGCCTTTTCCAGGTCAATAAAGACCATATGCAGTCCTTTCTGTTTCTCCCGATGCTTTTCCATCATTTGTCTTAAGGCAAATATGGCATCCACTGTCCCTCTTCCAGGCATGAAGCCAAACTGTTCATCTCCAATTGTCGTTACCTCTCCGAGTCTCCTCTCTATGATCTTCTCCCATATCTTCATAGTATGACTTAACAACTTTATACCTCTATAGTTTCCACACTCCTGAATGTCTCCCTTCCCTTTATAGATTGGGATGATTAGGTTTCCTCTCCACTCCTCTGGCATCTTTTCCTGACTGAAGATCTTTTGCATTAAGTCCCAAAAGATATCTATGCCTTCCTCTCCAAGACTCTTCCATACCTCCACTGGCATCTTATCATGTCCTGCTGCCTTTCCATTTTTCATTTTCCTTACTGCCTGCACTACCTCTCTTCTAGCCACTGTTGTTGTAACTGCTTCATTTGGAAGTCCATCTTCAAATACTGCTCTTGGGTTCTCTTCATTTAGTAATCCTTCAAAATAAGTTTCCCATCTGCTTTTTATTTCATCCTCTTCTGCTAGAACTACTCCATGGTTATCCTTTATTTGTCTTACTTGGGTCAAGTCCTTGGTTGCAGCGTCTCGAGCCTTGGCAATTCCCCATATTTTCTTCTCTCCTTCTGGTGTTTCCAGCTCTTCATAGACTTCATTCTATTTCTCTGCCTTTGCTTTTGCTACTGCTCTCCTTGCCTCCTTCTT
The DNA here is from genome assembly GCA_037179515.1 of Halocaridina rubra. NCBI lineage: Eukaryota > Metazoa > Arthropoda > Malacostraca > Decapoda > Atyidae > Halocaridina > Halocaridina rubra. The sequence goes on along the minus strand of JAXCGZ010011658.1, from coordinate 57,747 downwards.
TGCCAGCTTGTACTCTTCTTTATCCTGCTCCAGGCCTGATAAATTTGCCTTGTTCTTAGCTTCTTTCTTGTTCTTCACCCATTCTTGCAATTCCTCATTCCACCAACATGACTCTTTATCATTTGGGGGTTCCTTCCTGATGACTTTCCAAGTACCTCCTCACCAACCCTCAAAATCACCTTACTATTCTCTGTCCACCATTCTTGTACATCCTCATGCAATATTATCGCTTCCAACACTCTTCCCTTAAACATAGCTCTCAGCTCTGCATCTTTCAATCTCCACCACTTTATCTTTGGGTCCATCCTCGGCTTCTTACTTTTCCTACATTTCCTGAGCCTGCAATCAGTTACTACTATCCTATGTTGCACTGCCACACTCTCCCCATTTATTACTTTACAGTTGCTAATCTTCTTCAGATGGTCTCTCCTACACAACAATAAATCTATCTGGCTCTCCCTCCCACCACTACTGTATGTAATCAATCTGTTTTCCTTTTTCTCAAAGAATGTGTTGACCAATGCCAGATCAAATGCCACTGCAAAATCAATCACTCTCTCTCCCCCCTCATTTCTCTCTCCCACCCCCAGCCCCCAAGAACTCTACCTATCCCAGCCCTCCCAATTCCCAAGTGGCCATTTAGATCTCCTCCCAAAATTACCTTCTCCCTTATAGGAATTGTTCTAAGCTCCTGGTCCATCTCCTCCCAAAATACATCCTTCTCCTCCGCTGTACAACCAGTTTGTGGGGCATAGACACATACCACATTGACTACCGTTCTCCCAAACCCAGCTTTAAACTCATAATTCTGTCACTCTTTCTATTCACACCAAGTAAGCTTTCCTTCAGGTCTTTGGATAATATTATTCCTACACCATTCCTCCCTTCCTCATTTGCTCCACTGTTGAACAATTTGTAACCCTCACCCAGTTCCCTCGCTTTATTTCCTTTCCACCTGGTCTCCTGCACACACAGCACTCCAATTCTCCTCCTCTCCATCAGGTCCACCAATTCTCGCCCCTTCCCAGTCATTGTCCCCACATTAAGAGTGCCCACCCGCAGCACCTCATCTGACACTCTCCCTCGAGCTTGCCTCTTTAACCCAGCCCACCCATGACTGGGTAGCCCTTGCTGTCTTTCCGGAGGGGTCAGGCGAAGCACCAACGCGTTGCCTAAGGGGAACGCCCTAGTATGGTGACTATTCTCGTTATCTGTACTGGCCATATTTTGGTTTTGGCAAAAATTTTATGGCCGGATGCCATTCCTGTTGCCAACCCTCCCCATTTACCCGGGCTTGGGACCGTAACCAAGTTGAGGCTGGCTTGCCCCTTTCAAATACTGTATATAAACAAATAAATAAATAAAGCCATTAACTTTATAAATACGAATGCAGCTGTGTTTGCTAGCTTTGTATTCGTGTGTATTTTGAATTTACAGCTATGTGTTTGTTTTTTTTTAAATACAATATAATCCTTCAATATAATCAAATATATAAACAAATAAATAAATAATGCCATTAACTTGATAAATATGAATACAGCAGTGTTGCTAACTGTATATTCCTCCACCGCTCTCACAAATTATTTTGGGGCGTGGTTTGAGTTTACAGAACCAGCCAGGTAGGTCAAATAATTAATTCATTAATAATTAATTTTTGGCCTTTGTCGTAACTGCGAAACGGCGTAAGTCAGAATGACGTTAAAATTAAAATTATATATATATATATATATATATATATATATATATATATATATATATATATATATATATATATATATATATATATATATAAATAAGCAGAAACAGTTAGCATATAACACTAAATTGTAAGGAAGCCAATAAGTGAAACAACACATAGAAAATAACGCAATATTTCAGGTCCAAACTGGACCCTTTCTCAATCACATGTGAATGCATTAAGTTTTTTACTCCCTCTGTCAATGTTACTTTATGCATTCACTTGTGCTTGAGAAGGGGTCCAATTAGGACCCGAAATATTATGTTATTTTCTATGTGTTGTTTTAATGATGGGCTTCCTTATTATATATATATATATATATATATATATATATATATATATATATATATATATATATATATATATATATATATATATATATATATATATACATTATTTTGACTACAGAGAAAAAACAGGAAACAGTGGTGTACCTTATTGCTTACGATTACTTTTTTTATTTAGTACAGTACTTATCTTCAGAGGTAAATGATTTACAGAACAAGGAGAAACAGTATATACTGTATAGTAAGCAAGACAATGAAAGTAATCACTAAGCAGCTTGATATATATATATATATATATATATATATATATATATATATATATATATATATATATATATATATATATATATATATATATATATATATATATATATATATATATATATATATATATATATAGCCATTTTTTATATGCATTAGACTAGCCACTTTGAAAACGAGGGATGCTAAAGTAATTAATAGGTGCGCCAAACTCACGTAACATTGGTGACAAAAATTTATATATATATATAAAAAAAAAAGGAAAAGTGAAATTTTTTTTTACACCCCCCACGGGTGAAATAGAAATACAACATGTTAAAAAAATATCTAAAACTAAGTATCACTTATATCAAACTCGAATCGTTTTTTAACTGATTAGGGAATTAACCACACTAACCTAACCAAGCCTAACAAATTTATAATGAGTTTTAAGACTTTTTACTAAACATCCTTAACTTGAGATGAGCTCATCTGATATAACTTAACCAAACCTGAGCTACCTAATATAATATTTCATAAAAATTTTATTAACTGGGAGTGTGACTGAACAATTTTCGTAATTTCAATTATCAACTCGGTTTCTTGACTGGGGATGAACTTATTTAAAGCCAAAGCCGTGGTTATCTTTATAAAATTCCATGCGTATTATGTGTCAATAATGATCCCCATTCGAGTGGGGGTAAACAGACACGTTGGAGTTGGGGAATTAACAGTGGATGCCTGCCTAGTACCCCTAAGACGTCAAGTGATCTTAACAATTTCCATCAATAAACGTTTTCTTTGCCTGAAACTCACCTCAACAACTTGTCGTTGGGGCAGATAACGACTTCGCTCAGGCCACGAGGAAACTGACGATAAAGAATAGTTCAAGATAACGTTTTCACTGTCTGTATTTCTGCAAAGAAAGCTTCCGTGTTCTTCTTCTTATCTGTGTAGTAAGGGAATCCAGATCAGCTGAGCTCATATGGGATTTTCCTGAATTGTGCATAGGAAAGTGACATTGTAATCACCTAATTGGGTTATTCAACTTTACTTAGGGTTGTGAGGGTAATTTATCATAACAAGGTCTCCTAATTGTGCTTACAGAAAAGAGCCCTACGCTCGTAACTCCCTGTCTCCTGGTCGGTATTATTGTTATTATTTACTACCATCAGTAATAATAATAATAATAATATAATGATAAGAAGAAGAAGATGACCTCTTTGTCAAGTAAAATAAAGTTTTTAATATTATTTCTCGTATTTTCATGCAAGTTGTATTTTTTTTTTTTACGATGGAACTCAGAAAGGTTTAATTAATGTGTTATATGCTAAGGGCAATGTTTCTGCGCTTCTTTACCCATGGAAATATGACCTAGAGTCTGGGAAGCCTTAAAAGATCTTTTTTCATTTGCTATTGAGGAAGGTATAATGCATAATACAGAGAAAAATGGAGAGTTTATTAAATAGACAGTGAATAAATATAAAACTTATATTAAAAGGAAAGCTTTAAAGAAAAAAAAAAGAATTATGTTATATAAGTCCATATATATACATAAGCCATAATTCCCCTTACAAAGTAGGTGGTTGAGTCAAAGCAAAATACTTGACTCTTTGTAGGAAGAAAATACAAAGGAGGGGATTTCCAGTCCCTCCGCTTTGCCCTAAGTGGTCGACATATATGACATACAGGGGAACATGGAGAAAGTAATAATAAAAGGAACATTTAATTACAATAAAACAAAAATTGTTAAACTGAATTTACCCTTTCCATGTAACATACACAGTCCTAAAGGCAGAAAGAGTTTATAAAGATGAGATCAAGATTTTCCCACTTCATCTTAACTGTATAATGTTATAACTATTTGTAGATGTATTGTATTCCTTAGAATGCAATTCCATCCAGAATTAACATAGAAAGAAGCTATAGAGATCAAACAGCACTGTGAATCTACTGTCTACTGAGTACAGTGTATTATACTGCAAAGAATTATTATTAGCAGTGTTCAACTAAAACTCTCAAAGGTAAGACACAAGCAGCAAACCAACCAGAAATGATAAGAAAGTAACACTATTACAACTGTGCTCTCCAATGGAGTTTTTTTTTACATGAGACTTCAAATGAAGTATCCTCATATAACTTTATTCAGCATAAACTACATTTAAAATATACTATTGACACATATGACTTTTTCTTTGCAGAGGTACTTTATCATCTATAAGGATTTATTTCCCACTAACAGACACTTTTACTTTAATAAGTAGACAAATTTTCTTCATGCCTACAGCTAGTGCTTACAGTTTTTGACCCCATATCTAGATATTACTGAATATTTGGTTTAAGGCAGAAGAAATATAAGGCCGAAAGCAGCTTTAACTTTCAAAGTTATTTTAATTTGGAATAGCTGGAATTTTTTTTCAAACTGCCACGTTATGATACAATATACTGTACCTACAAAACAAGTAAAAAAGCAACAGATACGAATAGTTTCTGTTTGTATCTGTTTCACAGTGTATTTGTGAACACAAGTATATCATTAGAAAGCGACTTATTATATATCACATGTTGAGCACATGTAGATAAGGCTTTATTTATGTCAAATGAATTCAATAATCAATACAATAAGCTATTCATAGTGCATATTATTTTAAGCCCAAAAACACTGTTTCAGATCTGTATTATGTACGGACTGGAAAGTATAGTGTACAAATCAGGAATAGAATTTTCTGTACATGCATCATTTGGAGCAGTATTAATGTTAATATTATACTTCTTGTTCACAGCAGTGTTCAACTAAAACTCTCAAAGGTAAGACACAAGCAGCAAACCAACCAGTAATGAAAAGAAAGTAACACTATTACAACTGTGCTCTCCTATCAATATAGTTCATTACCAATGGAGCTTTTTTTACATGAGACTTCAAATGAAGTATCCTCATATAACTTTATTCAGCGTAAATTACATTTAAAATATACTACTGACACATATGACTTTTTCTTTGCAGAGGTACTTTACCATCTATAAGGATTTATTTCCCACTAACAGACACTTACTTTAATAAGCAGATAAATTTTCTTCATGCCTACAGCTAGTGCTTACAGTTTTTGACCCCATTTCTAGATATTACTGAATTTTGATTTAAGGCAGAAGAAATATAAGGCTGAAAGCAGCTTTAACTTTCAAAGTTATTTTAATTTGGAATAACTGGAATTTTTTTTCAAACTGCCACGTTATGATACAATATACTGTACCTACAAAACAAATAACAAAGCAACAGATACAAATAGTTTCTGTTTGTATCTGTTTCACAGTGTATTTGTGAACACACGTATATCATTAGAAAGCGACTTATTATATATCACATTTTGAGCACATACAATAAGCTATTCATAGTGCATATAATTTTAAGCCCAAAAACACTGTTTCAGATCTGTATTATGTACGGACTGGAAAGTATAGTGTACAAATCAGGAATAGAGTTTTCTGTACATGCATCATTTGGAGCAGTATTAATGTTAATGCTATACTTCTTGTTAACAGCAGAGTTCAACTAAAACTCTCAAAGGTAAGACACAAGCAGCAAACCAACCAGTAATGAAAAGAAAGTAACACTATTACAACTGTGCTCTCCTATCAATACAGTTCATTACCAATGGAGCTTTTTTACATGAGACTTCAAATGAAGTATCCTCATATAACTTTATTCAGTGTAAATTACATTTAAAATATACTATTGACACATATGACTTTTTCTTTGCAGAGGTACTTTATCATCTATAAGGATTTATTTCCCACTAACAGACACTTTTACTTTAATAAGTAGATAAATTTTCTTCATGCCTACAGCTAGTGCTTACAGTGTTTGACCCCATTTCTAGATATTACTGAATATTTGGTTTAAGGCAGAAGAAATATATGGCTGAAAGCAGATTTAACTTTCAAAGTCATTTTAATTTGGAACAGCTGGAAATTTTTTTCTTATGGCCACGTTCTGATACAATATACTGTACCTACAAAACAACAGACACAAATAGTTTCTGTTTGTATCTGTTTCACAGTGTATTTGTGAATACAAGTACTGTATATCATTAGAAAGCGACTTATTATATATCACATTTTGAGCACATGTAGATAAGGCTTCATTTTCAATAAGTGAAACGGCATAAGAATCATCGTATGAGCTACCATAAATGAGTATTTCAAGAATGAAAAGCATATTGTTATTACGAAATTTCACCATAACACGAAACACATGTATGGAAAGCAAATACTCTACCATAATATAAGTGTCCTTAAAACTTTATATCAAATGGGAGCTCTTGATAATTAAACTACAGTATATCCATGAACTGTAGTGTATTCAGCTGAAAGCTTTTTTAAGAACACTTACATTACTGTCGATGTTGCTCTTTCCAATAACATTATTACTGGCAGTTATATTATGACCCTGATATAGGCGAAGGAACATCATTTGTATCACTACATTACACGGACAACATGGAAGGCTTTAAGTTATTACATAGACATTATAACATGACAATATTATTTTAAGAAAGATTTGGCCACCACTTCTAATATATAGGAATACTGTACTAACATATACAGCCTAGTACATATATTGAATAGGACATCACGAGGAATATCAATTGAAAAATAGGAGCAAAGAAAAATACATTATTAAAGTAATAATGCCATTATTACACTTAATTTTTTATCAAGGAAACTATATTTGATAGAAGTTAGCAAGGTAGCAGCAATAAGTTTCAATGTCATCATCATATAAAGGCCAAACTCACTTCTCTAGTTAATGCTTTGCAGCAAAAAAAAAAAAAAAAAAAAAAAAAAAAAAAAAAAAAAAAAAATCAGTTAGAAAGGATCTGTAAACACCTCACTTCCTTTTCCTTTTTAGTTGCATCCTACACCAGATATATGCGAATAGCCCTATTGAAGCTTTAAATCGTTTTATGTCAGAAAAAAACATAAAGTTAGTGACGAAAGAAATGCAATACTTATGTAAATAATCCACTGATGATCATTTACCATAAAACTACAAGATTTCTGTTCGGGGAAAAAAAGAAAAATATCAGAACGATCTGAAAGCTCCAATAATTGTAGTCATGATTAATGAGAAAAGGAACATAAATGTTGATGTATTCCTAATTCACTAAAGCAGTCTAGTATACTTATACCGTTTCACAGATGCACATGTTCTATGAACAGCAGCAGTGACCAAGAAGAAATAAAAAAAATACAATGCTGTAGTTTTTTCTCTCCCCAAAATCAATTAATACCAGATTTATTAATATCATTATATCACCAAACATTTGAGAACAAAAGTAATTAATTAGAAAACTACCTATAATATATACACCACACACTAAGTATGTAAGGATAAGTCTCTCTTTTCAGTAAGAGAAATGGGATTATAGGAAACATCGTGTGGTCTACCATTAGATTTTCAAATAACCTTATGCAATAATCTGTAATAGAGAAATATTAAAGTATTTTAATCAAACAAACAGAAGATGCTGGAAAAACTAACATAGTATAAATTTACAAACATTTTGCCATATTTATATCTTCTATAAACTTGCTTTGTCGTTTTGTGTTACTATTAATCCTCCTGTAAATGGGGAGGACACAGGTTGGAGTTGGTGGATTAAGGGTGGATGGCCTTCGTAACCCCCAGCAGCAGGGTCAGACACTGGTGTGTCACTTTCCATAGAACTGTACATGAACGTACAGTATTTAATATTTAGGAGTACAGTGTTACCCCGGTTATTCGCGTTTCTTGGTTCGCGTTCTCACTGTATCGCGTTTTTTTTTTGGCAAATTATTATTATTATTATTATTATTATTATTATTATTATTATTATTATTTTTTTTAGATCATCATGACACCAGGATGGGCCAAAAAATGATAAAATTAAGCAGACTTTATCAGGTTGTAAAGAGAAATAGATGGAGAGTGTAATGACCTGTCAGATGTGAAGGGATTATAAAAGATGTGTAATGAATATCCAGCTCTCTGCTGGGTTTTAATATACCTCTGCATTACTTTCATGATGTCTATTCCAATAATTCTGCTTAGATCTTATTATTATTATTATTATTATTATTATTATTATTATTATTATCATTATCATCATTGGCAACAATAATTTTCCGTTGATGATGATTGTGGAGATTATTATCATCATCATCATTATTATTATTATTAAGGGCTCATCATTGTTTGTACATCTGTTGGTTTATTAACTTTTAATAACTGTGTAAAGTGCAAGTGGCTTGCCAACAATGCTGCAGGAGTCTCCATCCCAGTGGCGAGGACCCTCTACATCCTACTACTTCGGTCAGTGGTTGACTATCTGTCTCCTGCCTTGTGTCAACTTCCTAGACCAGCTCTCGAGCCACTTGAAAAGTTCCAGAATCGAGTCATGAGATTTATCTTGGGATGTTCTCTCTCTACCCGTATTGTGAGTATGCAGTTGGAGCTCAACTTGCCCCCTCTTGTGGAGAGGATTTATGCCAATGTGTCCTATTTTACTGTTAAGTGTCTTCACTACCCCTTTCTTGCTCCGTACTTCTCTGCTGTCATGAGGACGTCCCTGGATTCAGACGCACCCAGGCTCCCACTTCGAGCAGGAGGTCATAACCTTATCAGGGTGGTGAGTGACATTCTCCGTGGCCTTGACATCGACCTGCCAGTGCAGGCGGCTGTCCCAGATTTACCACCCTGGCGTGTCCCCCTCCCCGCTGTCACATATACACCGACCTCGAAGGATGTCTATCCCCCCTTGCAGAGACAGTTAGCTCTGGAGACTATCGCTGATGTGTCCACGTCTGTTCCTGCAGCCCACCACGTCTATGTTGATGGTTCTGTGCAAGATGAGAGGGCGGCATGTGCTGTGTTTTCCCCCACCATGGAGCCGCCTGTGCCGGCTGATTCATGGATTGGCCGTAGACTACCCACCTCGTCAAGCTCCACCTACTGTGAACTGAATGCCATCTTGGATGCCGTGACTCTCCTTGTTCGACGACAAGTGAATAGGGTAATAATTTGTGACTGCCAATCGGCCCTACAAGCCCTATCCTCGCCAAGACCTATCTGTGGCCGTGCTGTGGGAGATATACTATGTCGCCTCGCGGCCGCTCGGGATTCTTCTCTTGTTGTGTCGTTTGTATGGACTCCATCCCACATTGGGCTGACTGGCAACGACACAGCGGATCGTCTTGCCAAGGCGGCCTGTATGCTGGATGGGCATGCTGTGGACGCTGAGCCCTCCCTCCGATGCCTACGTAACATCATCTACTCAGCTGGGTTTGCCATGACGGTCCAGCGCAGGGACACGGAGAGGGCCAACAGTGTGTCCATACAGCACCATGATCACTTTCTTCACAGTTGCTACAAGTATCGCAGACGCGGGTTAATGGTGCGGAAAAACAATGTAGTTAGTGCTCGGCTCAGAATGGGGTATCGGCCTTTATGGCAGGTCTCCCAGACTCTAGATATGCCACAGTACACCTCCTGCAAATTATGCGACCGTCCTAATGCTAACACTCTTGACCACTATTGTCTTCAGTGCCCCATAGTGAGAGATGTTTTACCACGAGGTCAGAACTTAATACAGATCTGCTCATTTTTACTTAATGATGACAACCTTGATGTTATTCTTGCTCGTTATCCTCACTTTGGTGGCCATTAATTATATTGAATTATACATATATTTTCTGTATGTTGCTGTATAATTCTGTTTGTGCATTCTGCGTTTCTCTGAGCTTTACTTTTGCATATAATGTACTCTGTGCTGCCATACTGTGAGTTGTGTGTTAGTATGCAGCAATGTTTTATCAATGTGTACACCTCCCTGTAAACTATGTTCAATTCTTGGTTTTGTATCCATTTGAAGCATTATTTGTATGAACTCATGTAATGTCTGACGCCTTGGCGCAATAAATTAATAAAATAATAAAATAATGTGTAAAGTGCCCCTCCCTAGTTGGCTGGGACAAAGAGAGTGTGGGGGGTTGGGTAGAATAGAATGTTGGAGAGAGAGAGAGAGAGAGAGAGAGAGAGAGAGAGAGAGAGAGAGAGAGAGAGAGAGAGAGAGAGAGAGAGAGAGAGAGAGAGAGAGAGAGAGAGAGAGAGAGAGAGAGAGAATCTTTAAGTAACTCTTGTTCATTCAACCAAAACTACATTATTTATAGTAAAAATAATGGTTTAATTACGAATCCGTAGTAATAATGATGATGATGATGATAATAATAATAATAACAATAATAATAATAATAATAATCTCCCCAATCATCATCAAAGGAAAATTTTTGGTGCCAATAATAATAATAATAATAATAATAATAAGATCTAAGGAGAAGTTTTAGAATAGACATCATGAAGGTAATGCAGAGGTATAGTAAACCCAGCAGAGAGCTGGATATTCATTACACATCTTTTATAATCCCTTCACATCTGACAGGTCATCACACTCCATCTCTGTTTCTCTTTACAGTCTGATAAAGGCCGTTTTATTTTATACTTTTTGGCCTGTCCTGGTGTCATAATCATCTTTAATTCTTTTTTTTTTTTTTTAAAGGCTGATCCTACTTCGCGATTTTCCTGGTTCGCGCCGGGTCCCGGAACCGAACTACTGCGATAAGGGAGGCAACACTGTAATTAGAAACAATGTGAACCTTGTTCAGACCATTAGGGGTAATATAATTTCTGGTGATAAAGCACTGCTGCTTAATAGGAAAAAATTTCAGGAATGTTCAAATTAAACATTGAAATATGAAATACCTGAAAATACACAGATAAATTTGAGCTTTGAGGAGCATACCTATACTAACTTCAATTTCCTTAAGGTTAGGAACGATAACTGCTTCACAAAATCAATTTTTTTTTATGAGTGTGACACCGGGACAGGCAAGAAACTTGTCCTCGTCAATAGAGGCCCAAGCACGAAGAAAATATTAAGACGAAGAAAAAGTAAAAGGTTAAAGACAAGGCAGAGAGGAGGTAATGATACATAACAGAAAAAGGACATGCTGAAAGAAGTGTTGAAGTACTGAGGCCCTAAAGATATGACAGGATTAGGCCCTGAGATGACGATAGATCCATTTTTTGAAGGAAGACAGGTTATAAGAATTAGGAAAGACAGGAGAAGGAAGAGAGTTCCAGAGTCTGGAGGTAGATGGGACGAAGCAGTCGCTGCACCGACCAATCCGCGAGCTACATATCTCCACATAGTACCTGTGACAAGAGGCCGCTTGGCGAGTGTTTCGCAGCCTTGGCAGTGGGGGAGGGATGCAACTCGCCAACTAATCACAGAAGTGAAGGAAGGAGTAGCAACAGAAAAGAGAAAGGGATGACACCTTATGGCAAAAAGAAAGAGAATCCAGATCATAAGTAAGAGTATAGTCAATAAGTCTGACTGCCTTAGATTTATTTCTATCAAGGAAAAAAATATATGAAGAAGCACCCCAGATGTGCGAGCAGCATCCTAAGTAGGGACAGATAAGATCTTTGTAGATTTTAAGTAACTATATAGAGAAAAAGCAATGACAAAAACGAAAATAGAACCCCCGATTTTCTGGATGGAGCTTTAGAATCTTGGACTATGTAATTCCTCCAAAGCAAGTTAGAGGCTATCTGGATTCTAATACGTTAATAGAATTAAGAGGGAAAATTTCGTTAGTTTCGAAGACAATTGGGCTATCAGGAGGAGAAGAAAATAAAGAGATAGCCAGAAACTGTGTCTTGGAGGCATTTAATTTAACTAAAAGTTGGATGCCCCACTTAGGTACCTTCTGCAAATCGGAGTTGAAAGGAAAAGAAAGAGTGATACGAGACGAGACTGATCACGAGTAGCATAAGAAGATTGTGAAGAAAAATGAAGGGCAGAATTGTTGGCAAAGGCGTGAAGAAGAGAGCAAGATGGAGACTGAAGAAGATCACTGATGAAGAGAAGGAACAGTGCGGGTGAAAGAACCTTGTGGAACACCACTGGTAACAGGGAATGAGCTAGAAAGTTGCACTGTCAACAACCACAGACATAAAATGGTCAGAATGAATATTGGAAATCAGAAAACAGAGAGAAGGGGTAAAGCCATAAGCAGAGACTTTGGCCAACAGAGCCTTGTATCAGACTCTGTCAAAAGCCTTCGAGATATAAAGGGTGATGACAAAGGATTCCCCAAAGTTCCTTAGAGAAGATGACCATACATGAGTAAGACAGGAGGTCAGCAGCTGATCATGCCTTACGGAAGCCGTACTGATGATCGGAGATAAGCAAGTTAGATTCAAGATGTTTCAAGAAGTGAGGATTGAGCAAAGTTTTGAAGACTCTAGCGATTGCAGAGGGTAGGGCAATAGGGTGGTACTTTAAAGGAACAGGTTGCACTAGAGCATGCTTCCAAGATGAAGGATAGATACTGGTTGAGAGAATGACGCAAAAAAAACTGCAAAGCACAGGAGCCAGTTCATCTGCAAACTCCTTAAGGAACCTTGCAGGGATAACATCGGGACCAGAAGCCTTGTTCGTCTTTAGCGAGCGAACAACCTTAAAAACTTTGCGTAAAGAAAGGATAAGGGAATGCAAATTATACAGGAATAAAAATTAGCGTGTTTTACGTCACAGACTCCCTTTTCTACCAAGGGTTAGGACGGTTCCCTTCTTGCAAAGAACTTGTTTTGGCAGATGTAATAGTTACCCTGAGTGCATGCCCTTGCTAACTTCAGACCGTGATGGGGCGCGAACCCTCGACCTGATGCCTCAAAGTCTTGGACGCTACCGCCTGAGCCATGGTGACTACACACAGGAATAAAAATTAAAGACCAAAAATCTTCAGTCTGTCCACATAATTAATGAAAAGATTATGATATTTAGTCATGCACTTCAAATATATAAACAGTGCTGTGTTTCATATATTGATATTTAGTTAAACATATGAACAAACTGTTCTCTAAAATTCTCTCATCTCTCACTCAGGGAAAGCATCTAGATATACAACTCTTCTAAGGCACTTTATATCAAGCGCATAAATCTCCTTTTTTTCACCAGTATACAGTCCAATTTATATTACCAAAGAATATTGTGAGAACAACTATACCCTCGCATAATCAAATCTTGTTCTACTCTATGATTCAATAATTGTTGCAGTCACCAATACATTACCATCAGTGAATAGGAACTTGTTCATATCTTATCCCTTCTTCCTTCATCATTTTAACTCTTTGTTTCAACACTCTGACAATGTCATCCACACAGAATATATAGCCACAGTGACACTACATAACCATGTCTCCATGCGACCGATACTCGCATCACTCACTTTAATCTTGATCTATTAAAACTCATTACCTTTATACAAGCTTTTTATTCCCATCAACAGGATTCCTTTCATCCTATAAAACTAGGGGATATGCCACAGTGTCTTCCTATACCTGCTATATGCCTCTTCCAAACCCAAAAATGCCACATGCAAAAGTATAAAATTTTAAACAATATCTATCATACTGCTTCAAGCCACATACTTGAACTAAGAATTCTTGATCTTTCTTGACCAATTTTCATCTCCAACCAGTTCCTCACTCTAGCCAACCAGTCTTTAAGGAAAATAAATCAATAAACCTTGTCTGTAACGCTTAAAATGCTGATCACTCTTTACTAGGTAGTCATTACTTGTCAGTAAATATTCACCCTGAGTTATTAATGAGACCGTTTCTATTATACTGTATGATACTGATACTTCTTTTACATTGATTACGAAGTAAGAAATGTTTGTAAGTACTGTATATAAAAAAAAATTAATAATGACAGATACTTAACAGCTATGGAAGGGTGGAGTATATGACATAATTATAGTAGTTTACATAAATATCACAGGAAACGTAATTACAGTATGGAAAGATTCTGAAGTTAATATTGTGATTAAATAAGTAGTAAGGAACTAAAAATAGTAACCATTTCTTGCTAATATATACCAAAGTGAATTACACTTCCTGATTCTAGTTCTCTAAACCACACTAAGAAGCTTTAACCGGATTTGAAAACTGCAAATGCTAATAGGTATTAAAATAGAAATTTTATATATAATTTACACTTTTGCACATACAATGAGAGTAATACATAAATACGGCGACATATATGTAAATCATCTCAGTTCTCCTAAATTTCATTATTCTCGTAAATATATGAATCTGATGTAAAGTATATACTGTATATCAAAAAATAGTTACTTCACTGAATTGTAAATTCCATATTGACTTAACTTATATGGGTGCATATATGATCTCACAGTTGTTCCAAGAATGTCATATTAAGATGAATTTCTTTGAATGGGTACTATGTACAATTACCAAGTATCAAAGTCAGACAAAAGGAAAATTGTGAAGTAAAAATAATACAAAAAATCTCTTACATTTTTAAAATTACAGATTCAAAATGTGGCATTCTTAACCTCATGATGAAATGTGAGTTGGTTTAAGAATCACTCCTGCCATATCTAATTCAGTATATGTTCAAATTTTGATCATAGTAAATGACATTTCTGATAGAATGTTATTCCTGTCCTATACTGATCTCTAGTAGCTCAGTTGGTAGTTTGCCTAGTCCCAAACAGGACATCATGAGTTCAAGTTCCTAAGGTGGCTCATACAGACTCTACAGATTAGGAGAGGGGACATACATACATACATATACAATGGCTAAAATCCTCCTTATAAAGGGGAGGCCGAGTCAAATATCCTTAGCACATAATCACAAGAAGCTAATATACCTCAGTCACTCCTTTTAGCTCCTAGGGGATACAGGGGAGCCACGATTCCCACACCCGGGCTATCAAGAGTATAAGCGGGAAAGGATCATCTGCCTCACCTTACAGATAGGAAGAGGGTACCCATGTTAGGGCAGTGAGCTCAGTAGGCATTATGCTGGGACTGTATCTTCACAAGATTGATCTTTAATAATAGTATGAAAGGCCAGTCAGGTAGTTTTCAAACAAGTAAGTTTGGAAGCTGTCTGAAAGCAAGTGAGAATAATACTGTACTAATTATTAAGCAAAATAATGCTATTCTTTGTATAGAAATTGTCAACTACTGTATAAATACATTCTTATGCACCTGTATAAGATACCAGTTTTATAACTGCAGTTCATTCCTGAGGTAATGTTCCCATATTCTAAATGTCAAAATTTGTAAAAACAAACATAGACTTTTTGAAAAAATAATCAGTTAAAGCGTGGACTTCAAAAAAATGGAGCATTTAACGATAACAAGTGCTACTGAATATACGCAGATATCAACTCCCAAACACCACTGACATTATTACACTGTGCACAACATTAAAGAGGGTATAGCCTTCTCCTTCCAATTTACCTCAATTTGATATATGGAAGACAAAGATTTGCTATGGAAGAATCTAATTTGTATCAGTTTTTATATCAAGAACCATAGTATATCGAGCTACAAACTTAAAGCAAATCTAAGTGAACACATCACAACCAGTAATTATCACAATTAATACAAAACTGAATAAAAAACTAGAACTCATCATGTTTCAAAGCAGCTTTCAACTTTTCCTGTAGATGCTTCCAGCCTCGATGGCTTCTCACGTAACCAGCAGCTTTCCTCATTAGTCTCATGAATTCTTGGACACTGAATTTATAATTGGTGAATTTCTCATGAGCCCCCATGTCAGGATGATGTCCCTGAAAAAAGATGAGGTGATTGAATATTTCTCCTCTGCGAGCTGAAGTTTATGAATGAATTAACTCTTCTTATCTTCACCAAATCCTGGAAGTGAATTCAGCATCAAGAAAATATATGAAATTTTAAGCTACCAATATATCACAGATGATTTATGTTCCAAATAGTCTTAAATAATATAATGAATAGCTATAAATTTTTCAGTAAACTTAAAAGGGAAAAATAATATGCCTACTAAAATAAGGATATGATAAGGAATAGAACAAATATAAAATGTTATCGCATTTAATAAAAATGACATAATTCAGATTACCTTCCTGAACAAATTACTCAATATTATACATATCTTAAGAGCTAAAACCCTAGTTAACAAAAAAAAAAATTATCAGAAACATTACCTCATCCTCAGGTGTCAATTCATTATCATTCTCCCATGTCATGTATTTAACGCCTCTGAGTCTAGCCAAGTCCCGATAGCAGTTAGGATCCCCACAGTTATACCTGAGATAAAAAAATATCATATAATCTATTAAAAAATATCAGAATTAATATTTAAAAATGCTTCCATTCTGATACTACAGTGAAGTGACTCAAAACAATATATATAAAAAAACTGATGTTTCAGAGCAGTATTTTCAAGGGATTCTCTTGTCCTTGTGAAAGGAATGATATACAAGATGAAATTCACAACTTACAATCTTTACAGCATGTTTTTGAGATATTTATTATTCAATGGAGCCATACCATACTCACCGTTTCATGTCACAATTAGTCTACAATCAAATATGGGCAGACAGACATGCTGGAGCTGGAAGATTAAGGCTGGATGCATTCCCTAACATTTTAAGGAGGGACTGAACCCGCGTTACTTGCTTCCTGACTTGCGCACTTTACCAGTGAACAACCGCAGCCCCAAGCCATACAACAAATAAGGTCCTAAAAAATTTCAGTCCCTCTGAAGTTTACTTTAAGGTTGTTAGAAATGGAGTGAAAAAAGGATAAAATAATTCTTTTTATAACAATCAATATCACTAGTACTTACAATTCAAATACAACAGCCCAGTCAGGAAGAAAAAGTAAGTGTGTTAGCCCTGCTCCATGCATGCCAATGAATATATCTGTCCATTGATCTTGCTGCAACTGAAGACGGAAATCCCTTGAATGACTATATTCTGCCTGAGAAAATAAAAAATCCGTTTGAATTATCTTATCTGCAGATGTAAGCAAATGAATACAGCAGAAATACTCATTTGCAGGCAAACATTTTAACTTATATTTACACATATTTGCTACAGTAAGGTTTAGATTACTTGTACATCAACCTTGACAATGATTAGTTGTAATTAAGTTTGCATCTCTTGGAGAATTAAGAAACTTTTATCTAAAACTAACTAACTCAGGAACCATACAACCTTCATTAATTTTATAATATGCATTTCTCTTTTATTGAGATAGTAAAATACATCATTAACACTAATAACGGGAACTGCTCATCATCAATTTGGGAAAATACCATAATCACACATATCTTAAATTTCATGAAAAGCGTTTCTAGCAATATGAAACTTACCTTTTGAACCATAAAGTTTTTATCTGCTTCCAAGGCTCTGATTAGTTCTGCTTGATTTAAGATTCGTCGATACTGAGTCTCCCGAGATAAAAGGGTGACGTGTATCTTGCCATCACCGATTTTTCTCTCTAATATCCCTAAACGATGAAGAACATGGCGAGAAAATGCATGGAACAAACCACTATTCTCACACCCCCAAACCTTGAACAAAGAAAATTCTTGATCAATCTTCATTAAAATAAAAAACAAGAATATTCTAGCATTTCATTACACATTTCATACATAATTCATAAAATTCCATTAATGCACATGAAATGTAAAACACAAATCCAAATGATGTCTTTATTCCATGTTAAAGCAAATTTCTGTTATGAAAGTTTAAAACAATTAGTTAGCATATACAATATCTGAGGCAATTTCTAAAAGGAAGCATAAGTATTTTACAAACAAATAAACATATCAAAACTTACAATGGGAGTATTGTAGAACAAGCCAAAGATCATTCGTGGCAGGAGAGGGAAAACAACATTCTTAAAACATATACGTTTTCCTGAAATCATTTGGGGTTCAAGATGATAATGGCACTTTATGTGGGGAATGCCACTTATTTATAATTGCTACACAAGGTACCGGTTATTATGACTTAAATTTTTTGACAACAGACTACTAACAGAACAGCTTGCATCAAAAATAATTGGTAATTTAGGAAGGAACAAAAAAATTAAGGGGATAATACTTCAAAAGGGGAAGGGGTTTAAATTACTATATACAGACACTCCCCAACTCACAAACGAGTTAGGTTCCAGAAGTCAGTTCATAAGTAGAATTGTAAATTGAGTTTATGTAAAAAAAAAAAAGCACTGTATAGTACATAGATATGCAGTAATGTACAGTAAATAGGCTAAAGATACTTAACTAACACATAAAACATAAAGTATTAATGAAGTTTAATACAGTAATGATAATACAGTAGAGTATAGTAATGCATACATTAATACATGGGTAGATTCTTGTTCGTATCTGTGAATGTTCGTAACTCGGTTGTTCGTAAGTAGGGGAGCTTCTGCATGTATAATTTATTTATGCATGTATGTGCAGTTGGTTATACATATAAGCAGGGCTTTTATTGCTGCTTTATCAATATACAGCTTAGGTTTTGTTCCTCCATAAATTATTATATTGTGTTGCTTCCAAAGTTACACCAGCATTAACTCCCCACCTCCAATCTGTCTGTCCACCCTCATCATGGGGATTAATAGTGACACATAAAAAGCTACAGTTTATATGGAACTGGATGACTAATTCTGACTACCAGTAACTACATTAGGATTATCAAATCAGAACCATATTTGGCAACATGTACATAAAGAAATTATCATATTATGTTTTTTTACATTACCTGCAACATTATCTAAATTCCATATAGGCCGGTCAGTAAATGCATCAAAAGTTAAGCCAAAATTCGAACGGTAAGGATAATTTTCCCATGAAATGATCTGCAAAAGAAAAATGCATACATTAATGGACTTAAATATACTCTCAAAGAATCATCTATATACAGTACTCGATACATACGTGTTACACATTTTAAACCGATAGCAATATAACTGAATAGGAGTTCTAGCTTCAACTTCCAGGTCAACTTTTGTTCGGTTGAAAAAAAAAAAAAATAAGTTCATTACTTTAAGCTAGGAAGAATCTAAAGTACACAGGAGGTTAGGAATAGGTAAAATGCAAAGCATCGACTCTTTTAAACAAGGGTTATAAATATAAGCAAATTTTTATTTATTAGCCAGAACTAGTATCAAATTCTACATTGTAATAAAGTCCTGCTTTATCTTAGAGGCATGACACATATGCTCCTGGCCTTGGCCAATACTGTCTTGGTGTTAAAGGGGATTCGTATCTAGATAAAAATAATTTTTTCATATCAGATATAGATTCTTTTTCATCAACCTCGTAGGTATTAATGGAGCAGTCTTTACCAGCCATGATCAAGGTCATGATCGTCGAGTGAGATGTACCAAAGTCTAGCACAGAGACGTTTAGTTCATTACAGGTTTTGTGCTGTTTAATCACTGTTAGTTTCTATTCTAAGTCAATAATCTTCCTCTGCCTTTAAGAGATATCACTACGACAATTTTAGGGCATTTTGGAGCCGTGATGCAATTATTTCACAAGATAAAATTTAGCGAGTAGAGGTAAACTGGACTGTAGCAACCACTTAAAGATAAAAGCATATAAGACTAAATACATGAAATACAAGACTGAGATACTGTGAAACTAAAAGCAAAGGACCACCTGTACTCTATTTAGTTTTTTTCTGCTAAAGAAATAAATTTGGTGTAAGTCAACAAGAAAAAGTACAGTAAATGCAGAAATCTGTCACCTAAATGAATACAGATGGTCCCCAACTTAAGAATGAGTTACGTTTTGAATGAACATTCTAAACGTATTTTGTATGTGCAGTAATGTATTGGGTGTACAAACATTTGCACGTTTCTTGTAACATTGGAACCATCCATAAATAGCTACATAATAATAGTACACTGCATAGGCACTGCACTTTTCACATGTTTGTATATCCGGAAGTTCGTATGTCTGATGTCCGTAAGTTGAAGAGCGTCTGTATATGTATTGTACTTATAATACTGTTCTTATATTAACAACACTAGATAAAACTCTTTGGTTGAATACATGCAATATATTTTAAAGTGTTTAAAATCTTAAATATATCTATTGACACATTACAACAAACTGAAGTACTGTACATGACAACATGTGTGGCAGGAAAAAATAAAGACCTTAATGTTCAAACCTTACAATATTACCAATAAAATAAAATAATAAATGAAAAAAAACTAACTTGACTGTCTTGATGAAATGCATAATGATCCGACATGTTCACATGCTGGGCAGCATAAAGGTTGAAAAAATCACAAAAGTGATGATACATGTTGCTATCTGAAATACATACAACATATCTGTAATCCAGTTCACTGAATAATCTATAAGAATAACAGCTATCAATCCATATACATGTAAATGACAGAATCCCTCTCATAAGGGGAGAGCCTGAGTCAAAGCATAAAAGCTTGACTCTCTGTGAGAAGAAATCACAAAAAAGGGATTCCCATCAAATAGTTTTTGTTAATAAAGACCTTTTCTGCATCTGAAACGTGCATAATTTTTTTTTTACTCACTGACTGTTTTATATGTAAAAGAAAATTAATATTTAAGGATATTAACAGAGTCAATTGGAGAATTATATTAAATACTAAAATTAATCAAAGATCAGTTTAAACATCAGCCACTACAAATCTTAAAATATAAATAAAACTCAATTACTATTAATTATTAACTAGACAATTATCAATAATATATCAACACAATCACAGTAAAGTTGATTTTCTAACTTTTTAAAAGAATATCATGGAATCTTAAAGTTTGTGACTCATTAGAATGAACGTTGAACTTGTTTATAACTGGTAACAAGAAGCACTAACAAGCATCAAGCTTCATTATATAGGTAGGAATATCAATCCACATATCACACTGGTTAGCTTGGGGTCCCACTCTGCTTTTGAGCCCCACAAAATGCCTCATCTCAGGACCCCAGGATTGGAGAGGGCTAATCTGATCTGCATTGCTTTGCAGAAGGTTCTTATTCAACCTGAAAGATGAATAGAAGCACTTTCATTATAAAAGAAACATAAACCAATACGGTACAATTTTGTGACCAAAGGAATTTTATTTTAAGTGATTTAGAAAAAATGGATGTATCAGATATGAAGGTGCTTAGATGAATGTGTTGGGTCACGAACCTGGATAGGATCAGGAATGAAAGAATCAGGTGGGACAATCAAGTAAGAGCAACTTCACAAAGACAAAAGAAAGAAGACAAGTATAAAACAGGCATGTCATGAGGATGGACAAGAGTTTCGTGGGGGGACAGTGATGGGAACAGCAGTGGATGGAAGGAGAGGCAGAGGGAGAAAGAGATGGAAAAGGAAAAATATATGATATTATGTAAAAGGGGATGGCAGATGAAAGGATGGACTGAGTTGAATGGCAACAACTGGTCAGAAATTCCGAACCCCACACTGATGTTGGAAAAATGTGAAAGATAAAGTAGGTATGTTTGTATCCTTCTGTCTTCCCTAATTCTTGTAATGCATCTTTCTTAAAAAAGCAGATCTATCATCATCTCAGGGCCTAATCCTGCCATATCTCTAGCTCCTCAGTACTTCGACTATTCTTTTAGCCAGTCCTTTTCCTATTGTGTATCACGCCCCCATTTCTACTTTGTCCTTAACCTTCTACTTTTTCTACACCTTAATGTTTTTTTCATGTCCGGGCCTAATAAGGGAAATTTTCTTGCCTGTCCCAGTGTCACACTCATTATAAAAAAAAAAAAATTCTCTCATGTAAAGTGGATATCTAAATTCATAACAGCAAAATATTTATTTTTCTCAGTGGCTGCTTGTTCTAGTCTATACAGTTTGCTCAGCATAGCTTTAAGCACAGTACCTGTCTTAAAATAATTACGGAGTGTTATTTCTTTAAATTTACAGAAGACTGCAATAGCACCATGGTTAGAGCAATTGACTCAGCAAGTGACAAGCCAGTGCTTTAGCTTACTGTAGTGCATTAAGAATGGCATCAAGCCTTGATTCCCAAGCTCCAACCAGTGTGTGTCCACCTCAATTCGAAAGGGGATTAATAGTGACACATAAAATGGTAAACGTATCTTTCAATTTACAGTACACAATTTCAATGTCTCCTCAACATGCACAATAAAATATTTTAACTATCAGCCATATAATACTGTATGGCTTCTCTCTGTAGCTTAAAATAATAAAATAATTAATTGAGCTGTATTCCACACCAATTCTCTTTAGATGCAGACTCCCTTATCAACCTGCATTATTATAGTTCCTCAGAGATGTCAGTTTCCAAGAAGAAACAATTTAAAATAATATTTATGTCCTCTTCTGGGGAACTTGGTAGCACAGTGGCTAGAGCATTTGATTCGGGATGAGACAGACCAGCGATAAAATTCTCAGCGAGGTGTTAGGAAGGGTATACTGCATAGCCTTATTTTCCCAGCTCTAACCTATCTGTGTCCATCCCCACAATAGAGGTTATTGGTGACACATAAAAACATCGTGAAAAATTTAAAATATACGAAAATCAAAATACTTACTTGCAATAACCTCCAATCTGTCCATATTTCAAGACATCCATGCTATATCGTAAGGGCTCTCTCCTATGAGCCAAGGAGCGAAAATCTATATAAATGTTCCTTCCACGGCAGAATCTTAGATGGTCACTACATTCCAAAGAGGAGTCCCTCTACGAGAAAATAGGAAAATTGATTCAGGAAGTTTGTTTATATTCCTTTTTCTTTGTTTTCTTTTTCTTACATATTGCTTTTTCCCGCCAGGTCAATACAATAATGGTTTATATTTTCTTTTTAATGTTTTTATTCTGATACCTAGCATGTATTAGACTAAATGTGTCTGTACAGTATACTACAATTCCATATACTGAATGATCAAGATATAGCATAATCTCACAATTATGCTGCTAGACGGAATACGGAAAAGTAAACTATTTTTTAAAATCCCAGATAAAAATTCATGAAATAAATATAATACTTAAGAATAACAGAATGCCAAAGAAGCTAAACAGACAGTCGTATACCTCAGATTTTGGAGAACAGTACACTTTCAGCTCATCTCGTTGCTCTCTCACAAAGCCAAAATCTCCTTGTTCGTAAAACGTTGCATACTGTTCTTCCTTTGTTTTTACCCAACCTTCATACATAGACAAATTAATAATAATTACGCATTAGATATCAGATCACAAGCATACAAAGCCTAAATGTTCACAACAATTAAAAGAGAAATCTAACGAAAACATTAAAAGTAGAACACCTTTAAGTATAATACACATTATTGTTAACTATAGGGAAAAAATATGCAGACATCTTCACTATTCTTATTGTTTACTGAATAATGCAATTTTTATATTAAAAAAAAACAAGGTAATCCAGTATCATATAAATCAGTGCATAATGGAATTAACATTATACTCTATCATATGCAGGGGATTTACTTAATAAAAATGTACTACATTTTTTCTTGTCTAAAAATTTCATTTGTAGCTTGGGCTTCAAAGCTAATAGGCTGCTTTCTTTAGAGATAAGAAATCATGTCAGTATGTTATATTCAGATAACCTGTGTCAGTTACACTGCTTTCAATAACTACCCTACTCTTTATTATTTAAAACAATAATTCATCTTCTAATTATATTTGTCTTACCCCGATGATCGTCTGGACAAGCTGGCTGACTGTAACGATGAATAGGAGAGCAGTTGTGTTCATATCCCCAGCATATAGATCGATTTAGATGCATCTTCAAAGGCAGAGGATAAATATGACATATTATTTCATATTATTTTGTTAATTTCATACTTAAGTGTTCTCTCTGTGACTGTTCTAGAAAGGTTTGCATCTTAGTAACATGTCATGAATAGGTGCTTGTTAGTACAACTCAGAAGTTAATGATAATAGTTGATCAGTTTTAAATGCAATACAGTGATCCTTCGCTGTATCGCGTTTCTGGGTTAGCGTTTTCACTGTACCGCGATTTTTTTTTGGCAAAATTTTTTTTTGGGGGGTATATGCAAAAATATTAAAATATTAAAAAAAAAAAAATTTCAGTATTTTCATTTTTTTATTGCAAAAAACATATTTCATTATCTAATTGATAAAAAAAATTTATTTCCCAGCCTACGGATAATAAAACAGTAAAATATAGTAAAAAACATAAAGTTAGATATACAGTATAACTCACAGTACTGCATCATGTGAAATAGTGTCCGATAGCGTATAATGTATTGGAGTCGCAGCTACGTGAGCTAGCATATATATTTATATTTCCAGTAGTTTCATGATTTTATTGATAAAAAAACGTATTTCTTAGCCTAAGAATAATAAAACAGTAAAAAATAGTAAAAAACATAAATACTAACAGTGTTGCACCATGTAAAATACGATACCGGTATCAGCGTTTTGGAAGACGAAAAGGGTCGAACCTGCGTAAGATAGTACATATTGAAATTTTCATTATATTATTGATAAAACAAGTATTTCCTAGCCTAAGAGTAATAAAACAGTAAAAAATAGTAAAAAATATAAATTTAGATATATAACTCACAGTATTAAATAGAAAAAAACATAAATTTAGATATATAACTCACAGTATTGCATCATGTGAAATAGTGTCTGATAGCGTACAATGTATTGGGGTCGCACCTACATGAGCTAGCATATATATTAAAATTTCCAGTAGTTTCAAGATTTTATTGATAAAAAAACATATTTCTTAGCCTAAGAATAATAAAACCGTAAAAATTAGTAAAAAACATAAATACTAACAGTATTGCAACATGTAAAATACGATACCGCTATCAGCGTTTCGGACAAAGGCTTCCATCATCTTCCATTGTCTCGCCTCACTCGTTCAGTCTAACTCACGTGTGCGCCGTTCACGTTGTGCTTATTAATACGTTTAGCTTGTGATTTTTTACTCGCATATGTTAACCTTTGCAATGCCTCCCAAGCATCCTTCATCTTCTAAGGCTTCTTGTAGTGAGCCTAAACGGCAAAGGGAAATGTCAACCATAACAGATAAGGTAAGTTTACCTATCACGTACATATAAATTTACGTTGCATGCTATTATTTATAAAGTAAAGGGTGGTTCTTTAACAGTGCAGGGAGGGTTTATACAGTAAACGTAAAAATAATTGTAAAATACCTATGTACATGAGTATGTCATATAAATTTACGCTTGCATGCTGTTATTCATGAAGTAAAGGGTGGTTTGTTAACAGTACAAGGAGGGTTTATACAGTTTATACGGTGTAAACGTAAAAATAAATTAAAATATCTATGTACATATAGGATCCTACTCCGCGATTTTTCTGTCTCGCGCCGGGTCCCGGAACAGAACCTTCGCGATAACTGAAGGAACACTGTACATAAAGTCTTGGGCATGGGGTTTTAAAATGAAACCATGATACACACTGGCTATCGAACCCAGCTGCAGGACACCCTGAGTAGCCTTATGCAAGCTATGTGGAATAAAGTGGGATATTTTTCAACATTCACAAAGCACTGCCTACTTTAGTGAGAGTTACTCCAAATTTATCTTATTTTGTGCTATTTCCTAATTTATTATTATTTCGTGTTCTAATTTCTCTCCTTTCATTTTATTCATATTCGAATTTAATTCCTGATCCATACAGGGTGTCTTCTATATTTTTTCTTTTAATGAGTTAAAAAAACAAGGACGACTACTAGTAGTCCTACTGGGATCTGTCCTTCTTGTTTTCCCTATGATCTTCACGTCTCTAAGTTTTCACATGGTAAGGAAGCAAATTCAGGTATAGCGGGATTGGCAGGTCTCATCTCCCTGATCCCTCTTAACTGCCTCATTGCATAATACCTCCTCTTGCTTAATACTTTTTGTATACCTATACATTACCTTGTAATAAGGTGAGAGTTTGATTACGAGTTGACTGATTTGTTTATCTAAATCTAAGACATTGTAGATGTTAAAGATTCTGTTTAATTATAATTTGCTTTTTTTTGCTATTTATTTGCTTGATAATAGTAACAATTTTATTAATATTAAAAAAGATATTATTTAATAATGAATTTGAGTACATCTGGTGGTATGCTTTCGTACCCACTTTCAAATGAAATTAATATCACATTTCAAATATCTATGACACCATCTTCGACCTTCCATACAGCAACAATGTTATTGAAGTCTATGTCTTATTACAAATATAATGTGAAAGCGATGCAAAAAATAAATATCGAGAACATTAAACTCAGTAAGCAATGATGATTCATTTTTATCTTAGCTATATATTACGTACAGTAAAAACCAAATATTAAAAGTAGAAAAACATAGTGAAAAGAAATACTACATAATCTCAGGTATGGTTGTCAAAAACTTTGTGTATTGACAAGACTTAAATATTTTTCCTCACTACAACATCCTTGCTGCCGGATTTACTGGAAGGAAGCTATGTACAATAGAGCATTGCTAAGTATTTGTTTTGATGCAATATTACACATTTTTATTGGTAATTGAGAGAAGATGAAAGGTTTCCTTGTTGTCTGTTTGTCTCATATACTGTATATCTTAATATCTTGAAGCTAGGCATAAATTTCCGTGAAAACTTGATATAAGACAAAGAGAGTTTCACTCCCAGATATGGCTAAAATGGTAATGCCAAACAGAGAGGACTCTATTGCAAACAAGCTAGAGAGCTGTACAAGAAAAATCTCGTTTTGAGCATAATTCCACAGCTCTCTACAATAAGTACAGAAAACCTCCTCCATGTTCCCCAGACGGTCATGAAAGTTGATAAAATGGGGTGGACCGAGGGGACTGGGATCCCTTCTTTTGTGCTTCCTTTCCAACAGTAGGTCAAGCTTTTACTCTGACTCAGCCACCCCCTTAGGAGGGGGTTATGGCTTTTGTGTAAATATACATATAATATATATACAGTACAGTGCTCCCTCGTTTATCGCGGGGGTTTGGTTCCGGGTCCGGCCGCGATAGGTGAAAATCCAAGAAGTAGGAGCACAATATATACATAGGTATTTTATATTAATTTTTACCTTTACTGTATAAACTCTTCCTGTACTGTTAACAAACCACCCATTACTTTATTAATAACAGCGTGCAAGCGAAAATTTATATGAACGTGATAAACTTACCGTGAATGAGGTGATGATGACATGTACATACTCCATAGCCAAATTCTCCACAGCCAATGGCAGCTTTACGGTTGCTTTTTGCGAGAGAAGAACATAGTAATGGGGAGCTGCCGTCGCTGTTTCTTCTTTTGTGCGAAGATGGTCTTGTAAGGAGTCATGGCATCGTCGATAATATTGCAGAAGGTCACCGAACGAACCATATTATCGTCATGCTCCTGCGACAGTTATTAGAGTTCTTTCACATGTTTATACATGGCTGCCAGACGTTCGAGTGTAAGGCCAGGTTCTTCAACGTCTTTGTGCGTTTCCTCTGTTTGTTCTTCTTCAACTTCTTCGCTTGCTGATTTTGTCATTTCCTCCAAGTCTTCAACAGTGAAAGGCTGCGAGTGGCAGTCGATCAGTTCATTCATGTCTTCGTGAGTCATATCTTTAATGCCTTCTCCTCCTAGAAATGCAGACAACTTCACAGCTTTCGCAACTGCCGAGTTATGCACTTCGTCAGGAGCGAATCCCTTGTAGTCGTATATGACCTCGGGCCACAATTTCTTCCAGCTGGCATTGATTGTGGCCGGCTTCATCTCTTTGATTGCATTCTGAATATTTTGAAGGCATGTAGCAATCATGTAGTTACGCCAGTACGTCTTTAGTACGAATTCTTTGTCCGCATTCATGGAGTCAACCAGGTTTGCCAGGGCATTTCGTGTGTAGAGGGCCTTGAACGCACGAATAATGCCTTGATCCATAGGCTGATTCAGTGATGTCGTATTCGGTGTTAGGAACTCTACTTGAACACCATCATATTGGAGATCAGTTGCATGGCCACCAGCATTATCAATCAAAAGAAGGACTTAAAATTCAAGGGCCTTCTCTGCAAGATAAACTTTGACCTGAGGGATAAAGCATTGGTGAAACCAGTTCGATGTGAGGCTTTTCATGATCCAGGCCTTAGGGTTATGCATCCAATACACTAGCAGCAGATTCTTGTTTTTGTTCTTTAAAGCCCAAGGGTTCTCAGACTTGGAAATAAGTCCGGGCTTTAACATGAAGCCCGCAGCATTTCCACACATGATGAGGGTAACGCGAGCTTTGTGCGCTTTAAATCCTGGGGTTTAGCTTCTTCCTTGAAGAGAAAAGTGCAAGACGGTATTCTCTTCCAAAATAACCCAGTCTCATCCATGTTAAAGACATGCTCAGGAGCATATTCGCCTTCCTCAATAATTTTCTCGAAGTCGTTATTTACATATTCTTCAGCTGCAGCTGTATCTGCAGAGGCAGCTTTGCCATGCACCGAAACGCTCTTTAGGCCAAAGCGTTTTTGAAATTTGGTGAACCATCCCTTGCTTGCAACAAACGATTGCTTCCTCAGTGGAGAATCGCTGGAGTGTCCTGGTTGTGGGTCGTCGATTTCTTCTTCTCTCTCCTCCTCCTCACAGTCACCACTGTCGTCGTAGGGTTCGTTTGCAGCGAATATCTCGTACAGCTTCTTCGCATTTGTTTGTATGATATTGGTGTCTAAGCTGATGTTCCTCTTCCTGCAATCAGCAATCCAAAGGGCCAAAGCAGATTCCATCCACACTATTATCTTATTGCGGGGTGTTACGACCCTCTTCGCTGCTTTATTAAAAGAAATAGTCACTGTTTTCCTGATATTTGCCTCGTCCTTTTTGATGTATTGAACAGTAGATTCGTTGATGCCGAAATGGTGGCCGACATCCGAGAACCTTCTTCCTTCCTTCAGCATATCTAACAGTTTTACCTTTTCTGTTATGGTCAACATCTTCCTTTGCCGCTTAGGCTTACTTCCAGAAGCCATAGAAGATGAAGGATGCTTGGGAGGCATTGCAGAGGTTGAAATACGAAAGTTTCACAAAATCACAAGCACAACGTATTAAGAGGCACAACGCGAATGGCGCACACGTGAGTAGAATGAACAGGTGAGGCGAGACATGCTTAAATTAAATGTTTTTCACTATCTTTTACTATTTTATTATTCTTAGGCTAGGAAATACTTTTTTTATCAATAATATAATAAAAAGACTGGAAATTTTAATATATGCTAGCTCACGTAGGTGTGACCCTTTGTGTTTTCCGAAACGCCGATACTGGTATCGTACTTTCTATGGTGCAAAGTTACATGTTTAAATTTTTGCTTTTTACTATTTTTTACTGCTTTATTATTCTTAGGCTGGGAAATGCTTTTTTTTATCAATAAAATAATGACTTTTTTTTTAATAATGAAAATACTGAAAATTTTAATATCTTAATATTCTCGCATATACTGTACCCAGAAAAAAAACCGCGATGCACTGAATTTGCGAAAGGTGAACCGCAATATAGCAAGGGTTCACTGCATATATATATATATATATATATATATATATATATATATATATATATATATATATATATATATATATATATATATATATATATATATATATATATATATATATATATATATATATATATATAATATTTGCACAAGCAGGTTTCAAGAAAGTAAAGAAAAATCAGACAGTATGAATATTTTATCTAGATAAAATACTATACATGAGGGAGGGGGGCTAGTTGTCATAAGAGTCGGCTAAATATTGCAGAGTGAGGGGACTGGAAATCCCTTTCTCTGTATTTTCTCTTCCCATAGAGTCAAAGAGTTTGCCTTGACTTAGCCACTCCCCTTATAAGGGGGAAAAATGGCTCATGTATATTGAAAGCCAAATAGAGAAAAAAAAATTATTTTCAGTAATATTTGGTTACCAGAATTTTGGTGAGAAATGTATACTGTGCTGTCCATTTGCAATGTAATTAGCTTCTTAAAAGTTAATACTGTACTACAGTAAAAGCATTCAAACAGTTCTCGAACACATACTTAGTACAAAGTTATTATTGTAATGCCGTAAGAGCAATCAAACAGTTCTCAACAAGTGAACAGAATTTAAAACACCATGCAAGGATAAAAGCAGTAATGAATTAAAAAAACACACAAATTTATAAAAATTAACAAAACATTCATATTCTTACCTTAAATGGGCATATCTCACTTCTTTCACAAATTTTTGCTAGGTCAGGGTTACTGTTAAAAAACAACGCCAAATGTTCAGGATGTAAATTGATTTCACTCCATCGAAAACTGATTACATGAGGCACGATTACTCCAAGTATAAAAGCACCAAAACCTCTTTTATTTTCCATTAGCATTTTGTCTTGCATCACTCTCTGCAAATAATAAGCTATTAATTATTGAAATTTTTCTTTGGTAATTTGCCGATGAAGCAAATATAGAATTATTGGGTCATTATTCATTTGTGATAGCAGCAATAAAAGATCACTCACTCAGAATACGAGATATCTACGACGTACATAATACAAGCACGACTGAAAGTATCATTACACTGACAGGGACTATATTGATATTATACAATGACTACTAAGTCATGTCCTCATACCATGCAGATTTACAGATAGTTTTTACACAAGGTGGATTCATGTTATGTTTTTCAATCCAGCACTCTTTCCTCTTATTGTGGTTTGATAACCATACTTGCTATATAAAGTCAAGGTTAATGTATATAATGCACTAGTAGCTTTCACAGTCTATCTTCAGCTAACGTGTTTACTGATATATAAAACACTTCCACAAAGAAAATAAAGTTTAGAAAAACCTCTTGAAAGGAAAATCTAATTGTATGTGTGACATTGAAAACTTTCTATCCTTAATTATGCCCATGAGAAACATTTAATAGAAGGTGTTTGTATACTTCTTTAGGCATTGTACGACTGTATACCTCTGGGTCATATTCCATTCAAAACAGTTTTAACAGACGATGAACAAGCCTTAGCTTTGTCTTAGTTCCATTTTGTTTTATCATAAGTAAGAAACTTTAACATTTATTTTGTTAAATACAATGAATGGTAATATAATAACAATTTGGAATTATGATAGTACCTGGGCATTAATTTTTATTTGTCATTTTGTGTGTCAGTATTAATCCCCATTCAGATGGAATAGTACACAGGCAGGTTGGAGCTGAGGAATTAAGGCTGGAAGTCTTCCCCAATGCCCCATGGGGGGTTCGAACACGGGTTTGTCACATCTCAAATCGAATGCTCAAACCATCATGCCCAAGAATCATAATGGCACCTGAGTATTAGATCATGCTGTAACTGATGCCATGTGAAGTCATTGTATTCTACTGTATTGTGGTTGATTTAGGGTCCGGCATCCACCCTGGGGTCATAAAGGTTTATTTGAAATAACTTAGGGTAACACTTTACTTTCACATTCTCCACACGTGAGATTACAATACAAAACATTATATAGTCTAAAAAATAAAGAAACAATAATTTCAATTATCAAGTAGTTTCTTCACTGGGAGTGAACTAGCCACAATTAATCTAACCACACCTATCATAACCTAAGAAATTTCTGTAGATTATTTTTTAGAAGTTGGAATGGGAATGGAAACATATACGGAAATGAAAATATAAAACATTGAAAAAATAAAAAATAAATAAATAAATGGCCAATTTCAATTATCAGCTTGTTTTTTTAAATGGATTGAAGTGACCTTAACTCGCATAAAAATTTCATGAGATTCTTTCCTAATTTGAAGGTGTGAAAGCATATATAAACTGAAGTCAAAGTTGCTTGCCTGAATATAGTCACAATTTAACAGATATTCTTGGTTTATTTTACAAATTAAATTATAAATTGCTGCCGGAACTAAATTCTTAAGCAACAATAACATAGAAGAAGAACGCCATCAAAACAAAGCCATGTACGGATATGGCTGTACAACGTTGCGTTCATTTACCCTTTCATTTAAGCAAGAAAGGATAATTATGGCTATTCACAGTTCAATACACACGTGTTTTACAAACTTAATTGAAATTTCATTGCAATTCTGCACTATGTAAAGTGATGCACATAAATACCATTTAGAATGCATAAATTTGATGTTCTGAAAATTTTTTGTACTTTTTCACTGGGTCTTCACTTGGCTCAAGTTTAGTAAACGATATATGATTTAATTTTACCTCCACCAACAACTGCTAAAATATTTCATGTATTATTCTTTCCCCTACTCTGGTAAAATTCATTCATTTTTACCTGTAATACACCAGCAAACTTACTTGCTGGGGAACTTGCCAAACACTGTCACACAGTGAGTCTACGTTCTTAACCTCTTGAACTCTCCATCCGTGATCCAAGCTCGAATGAGATACCATTTTTCCCATAATTTTCATTTTCTATCAAAAATATGGAAGTCTTGTGTAAGTAATAAGCAGACCAAAGTCATCATGAGTAAACCTTCCATGGTTGTGAAGGTGAACATAAAGCACTTCCGGTGCCACTATGAGATTAATAGAGATATAATATTTCAAACTATGCTATATCGGAACCGTCCTAAACTTGGTTTGGAAGTAGGGGTTTCTCCTCCCACGTCTCATATGCAAAAGTCACTTCCCATTTTTATATACAGTCCCCAATATGCGAGAGCCAAATTCCCTCTTATAAGGGGGTGGTTGAGTCGAAGCAAAATAAATTGATTCTTTGAGGGAAGGAAATACAGAGAAGGAGATTTCCAGTCCCCTTGCTCTTCTCCACTTAGTCGACTTTTACTACACACAGGGGAACTCGGAGAATGCACTCTTTATATATATATATATATATATATATATATATATATATATATATATATATATATATATATATATATATATATATATATATATATATATATATATATATATATATATATATATATATATATATATATATATATATATATATATATATATATATATATATATATATATATATATAATACTCCTCTTTTGCTATTTATCGTTCTCATCACCCAAAATCGGCATTCTCCATTTAATTCCCACAGCCACTGCCATTGCCTCTCTATCATAATCCTCATTTAGCAGTTTCTTGAAATACGCAGCCCATATCTCTCTCTCTCTCTCTCTCTCTCTCTCTCTCTCTCTCTCTCTCTCTCTCTCTCTCTCTCTCTCTCTCTCTCTCTCTCTCTCTCTCTCTCTCTCTCTCTCTCTCTCTCTCTCAGAAAAGTAGCTAATGAAATTCAATACTTCAAAATGTAAGGTAATGAGAATGGGTACAAGTGAAAGAAGTCCCAAGCTTGACTACTCGGTGGCTGGAGTACAACTTCAAGAGACAGAAAATGAGAGAGATCTAGAAGCAAACATACTGGCAGATTTGTCTCCAGAAATACATATAAATGGCATAGTAAGGGCAGCATATGCATTCTTATCAAATGTAAGGGTAGCCTTCAGGCACATGGACAAGGAAATGTTCAGAAATATTTATGTAACCTATGTGAGGCCAAAACTCGAATATGCAGCCCCCTTTTGGAATCCGCACTTGAAAAAGCACATAGCTAAGCTTGAAAAAGTTCAAAGACATGCCAAGAAACTGGTGCCAGAAATACGCAATCTCAGTTATGATGAGAGGCTGAGGGAATTAGACTTACCATCACTCGAAGCTAGAAGAGTGAGGGGGGATATGGTGACAGTCTTTAAATTCCTTCATGGTTATGATAGAGTGGATAGGGATCGATATTTTGATATGGCTGGCTCTAGAACTAGAGGTCATAGTTTGAAGCTTCGTAAGAAAACTTCTTTGCAGGATGTAAGGAAATACTTTTTCAGTGTAAGAGTAGTTGATAATTGGAATTGGCTAAGCGAGGAGGTAGTTAATGCTATCTCAATCCATAGTTTTAAGGACAGGTATGATAAGTATCACTAAGTATAAAATGGAACCGATGAGGAGACGGGAAGATACGAACTTTGGGCTCTTTCCCGTAAACACAATTAGGTAATCACAATTAGGTAATCACACATCTAGGTTAGCAAGTGAGTTTATCAGTTAGGAAGAATATATAGCAGAAACAGGTGGGTGCCACCTCAGACACAGGTTCGAATTTTTCCTTCAGGTTTGACTTTTGTTTTGTTGCATTTTTTTTTCTTTTTCTTTTTATCCTTAAATTACCATGGTCAAGTTTTTAAGTTAAGATGTGTGTTACCAGAAAAGAGATAAACTGAGTCACTAAATATCACTTATATGGAGATATAAAAATTCGGTGTGAAGCTTAATTAAAAGTTTTTCTCTTTTTTTTTTCCTCTTTCTCGTCTTCTTTCTATATTCTGTGAGAGGGAGAACATAAAAATGACGCCATCTCTGTCCCAAACCTCTCCCATCCATGGGTCGGTAGGAGGGGTAGCAATCAGGAGACTCAAGCAGAAAATAAAAAATTTAGAGGAAATGGTTATAAGCCTTGATGATAAAATTCGGAATATGGATGGAGAAATGAAAGAGAATGAAACACTCAGAGAGCAAATAAGATCTTTGGAGGAAGCAAATAAAGCACAAGGGCAGGAGAGAAAGGAACTAGAAAAAAGAATAAACAAGCTGGAAGGGGAACAGAGTCAACTAGAATCTAGACTTTCTAAACAAGAAGATAAAAACAAACAGCTGAATGACAACCTAAAGGAATTAGATGTTAGTTCACTGCTCTCTTCTGAGAGAGACGAGATTGCTGCTTGGAATGTCCAGATTAAGGAAAACATTGAACAGTTCACAAAAGAGCTCCAGGAGCTGAATATGGAAAATGATGCCATGAAAACTTCCTTTGCTGATGCACTAAAGGGGAATGTGGCAGTAAAGGAGGCCGTAAAGGTGGTGGCACTGGAAAACATACAAACAGTTGACTATAAAGAGACAGTAATCGAAAAAATGAAAGACGTTGTGATGGAAAGGGCAAACCCACTCATCAGACAGGCACTTGATAAGGAGAAGACAGTGGTAATCTCAGGCATAAGCGAGTCCCAGGAGCCAACATGGCAGGGGAGGCTTGAAGAAAATAAAGCTAGGGTTGTAGACCTGATAAGAAAACTTGGAGTAGTTTGTGGTCCTGAGGATATTGTGAACATACACCAACTAGGTAACTATTCGAGGGAAGGAAAGCCGAGACCAACAAAAGTAACCTTTGAGAGAGGGGAAACATGTAGGGAAATATTGTTGAGAAAAAAAAGTCTAAAAGACCTTCAAGAATTCAAAGAAGTGTTCATTAGACGATACAGAACACAGGAAGAGATGGGAAAGATCAAAAACTTGTTGCAAGAGGCAAGAAAGTTAAATGATGAAAGAAATGAAGAAGAGAAGAAAAATTTTCATTACAGAGTTCTTCCAGACAAAGGGGAGATAAAGAAGATAATGACAGAAGATCAGGGGATGGGGCCTCATTAAGATTGTTATACACAAATGCTGATGGATTAGCTGGTAAGGCAGTAGAATTAAAAGATAGGATTCACAACAGTAAGGCAGATATAGTAGCAATTACAGAGACTAAGTTGAGTGAGGACATAAACAGTGTCACAGTTTTTCCTAAGGGTTTCAGAATACTAAGGGTTGAAAGATCTGAGAGGACTGGTGGAGGGATAGCACTGCTCATAAGTGAAAGGATTCAAGTCGAAGAAATAAACTTGGCTATAGAAAGTGAGTTCAAGGAATTTCTTGTTGCTCGCATAAATACTGGGTCAGAGAGCATTATAATAACTGTTATATACAACCCACCAAGGAACCAAAATAGGCTTGAAGTTTATGAGGAAAGTCATATAGGTACTATTGAAGTCATAAACTCAGTTGTTAACATGGCACGGGAAAAAAAATGTAGGATTTTGATTATGGGAGACTTTAATCATAAAGAGATAGATTGGATAAATCTTGACCCACACAGTGGTGAGGACTCATTCGGGGCAAGATTCCTAGATTGTGTACAAGGGAATTTCCTACACCAACATGTAATGGAACCAACAAGGGCCAGGGGTGGGGATGAGCCATCACTACTTGATCTAGTGTTCACAGATAATGTGTTGGATATTGAAAATATTGAGTATGAACCACCAATTGGAAAGAGTGACCACTGTGTGTTGTTGATGGAGTATATCATTGAAGATATTCTTCCTGAGAGTAGAGGCACTGCTTTTTGCAGTTATTGACTGGAGAACCTTATTTTACAACAAATCTGTACAAGAAATGTATGACATCTTTTGTGAGAAATATGGGAAGATAGTAGATTGCTGCATACCTGTCACCAAAATAGGTGTAATTCATGCCAGAAAGAAATGGTTCGATAATGGGTGTAAAAGAGCTAAGGAGTGGAGAGACAAATGCTGGAAAAGGTATAGGAGGAGAAAAAACATAAATGCCTGGCAAACCTACAAAAGAGCTAGAAATGACTACCTAAGTAAAAGGAGAGAGGCAGAGAGAGACTATGAGAGGGACATCACCAGGAAGGCTAAAGAAAATCCCAAGCTTTTCCACAGCTTTATCAGAGGAAAACTGAAGGTAAAAGAACAGGTTTTAAGGCTAAAGAGAGCGGATGGAAGCATCACTGAGACGGATGAAGAGATCTGCAAAGAATTGAACAAAGAGTTTCAGTCAGAATTTACAGTAGAAAATACCTCACCCCCTCAGATTGCAGTGATAGAAGCTCAAGGGCCGGTATTAGAGAACATCAACCTTACAGCCACAGAGGTATGCAAAGCGCTGATGGATTTAGATGTTCATAAAACTACAGGTCCTGATGACATATCCCCTCATGTGCTTAAAAAATGCGCAAACACAATATCAGTGGCACTAAGTATCATATTTAAGGAGTCACTGGAGTCGGGGGAGATTCCAAGATGCTGGAAACAAGCAAATGTGATACCTATCTTCAAAAAGGGAAGGAGGGATACGGCTCTGAACTATAGACCAGTTTCCTTGACCAGCATAGTTTGCAAAATTATGGAGAAACTACTAAGGAAACATATCTCTCTTCACTTGGAATCCCTCAACTTTTTGTCAGTGAGGCAACATGGCTTCAGAGAAGGTAGATCAACAGTAACAAACTTATTAGAATTTTATGATGAGGTAAGCCAAATCTTACAGGAAAGAGAGGGCTGGGCAGATTGCATATTCCTAGACTTCCAGAAAGCGTTTGACACTGTTCCACATAGGAGACTTATTAGGAAGCTGCAAGCAATGGCTAGAATAGGTGGAAATGTTTTGGAATGGATAAAAACTTACTTAGAAGAAAGGGAACAGAGGGTTAGAGTAAGACACTCAGTGTCTGAATGGAGAAGAGTTAGTAGTGGAGTTCCACAGGGTTCAGTTTTAGGGCCACTTTTGTTCCTTGTATATGTAAATGACCTACCAGAGTCTGTAAATTCATTCATGAATATGTTTGCAGATGATGCAAAGATTGTGAAGAAAGTAAAAAACGAGAACAATGGTAGAGAACTTCAGGAGGATCTAAATAATCTGCATGAGTGGTGAGAAAAGTGGCTAATGAAATTCAATACTTCAAAATGTAAGGTAATGAGAATGGGTACAAGTGAAAGAAGGCCCAAGCTTGACTACTCGGTGGCTGGAGTACAACTTCAAGAGACAGAAAATGAGAGAGATCTAGGAGTAAACATACTGGCAGATTTGTCTCCAGAAATACATATAAATGGCATAGTAAGGGCAGCATATGCATTCTTATCAAATGTAAGGGTAGCCTTCAGGCACATGGACAAGGAAATGTTCAGAAATATTTATGTAACCTATGTGAGGCCAAAACTCGAATATGCAGCCCCCTTTTGGAATCCGCACTTGAAAAAGCACATAGCTAAGCTTGAAAAAGTTCAAAGACATGCCACGAAACTGGTGCCAGAAATACGCAATCTCAGTTATGATGAGAGGCTGAGGGAATTAGACTTACCATCACTCGAAGCTAGAAGAGTGAGGGGGGATATGGTGACAGGCTTTAAATTCCTTCATGGTTATGATAGAGTGGATAGGGATCGATATTTTGATATGGCTGGCTCTAGAACTAGAGGTCATAGTTTGAAGCTTCATAAGAAAACTTTTTTTTTTTTTTTTTTTTTAAGAGTGTGACACCGGGATAGGCAGAAACTGCCCTCATCAACAAAGGCCCGGGCACGAGAAAATACCAAGACGAAGGAAAAGAAAAAGTTAAGGGCAAGGCAGAGGTGAGGTAATGTCACACAAAGGAAAACGACAGACAGAAAAAAACAGTCAAAGTAAAGAGGACCCAGAGATATGGAGGACTAGGCTCTGAGATGACGATAGATCTGCTTTTTGAAGGATGAAAGGTCATAAGAGCTAGGAAAGACAGAAGGAGGAAGAGAGTTCCAGAGTCTGGAGGTAGATGGGAAGAAGCAGTCGCTGCACCGACCAATCCGCGAGCTACAAATCTCCACACAGTACCTGTGAGATGAGGCCGCTTGGCGAGTGTTATGTGGCCTCGGCAGTGGAGGAGGGATGCAACTCACCAACTCATCAGAGCAGCGATGGAAGTAGTAGCGATAAAAAAGAGAAAGGGAAGATACCTTACGGCGAAGAGAGAGAGAATCCAGGTTAGAAGTAAGAGAAGGATCATTAATGAGTCTGACTGCCTTCGATTGAACCCTATCGAGAAGATAAGTAAAGGAAGAAGCACCCCAGATGTGTGAGCAGTATTCTAAGCAGGGGCGGATAAGACCTTTGTAAATTTTAAGTAACTGCAATGAGGAAAAGTAATAACGAAAACGAAACAAACCCCCCAATTTTTTGGATGAAGATTTAGAAATTTGGATTATGTGATTCCTCCAAGACAAGTTAGAGGCTATATGGATACCTAATATATTGATAGAGTTAAGAGGGTAAATTTCATTAGTTTCGAAGACAATAGGGTTATCAGGAGGAGAAGAAGATAAAGAGATAGCCAGAAACTGTGTCTTGGAGGCATTGAATTTAACTAAATTTTGAGTGCCCCATTCAGATACTCTCTGCAAATCGGAGTTAAGAGTAGAAGAATGTAAGGAAGGATGTAAGGAAATACTTTTTCATTGTAAGAGTAGTTGATAATTGGAATTGGCTAAGCAAGGAGGTAGTTAATGCTATCTCATTCCATAGTTTTAAGGACAGGTATGATAAGTATCACTAAGTATAAAATGGAACCGATGAGGAGACGGGAAGATACGAGCTTTGGGCTCTTTCCCGTAAACACAATTAGGTAATCACAATTAGGTAATCACACACACACTTGGAATCCTTCAACTTTTTGTCAGTGAGGCAACAAGGCTTCAGAGAAGGCAGATCAACAGTAACAAACGTATTAGAATTTTATGATGAGGTAAGCCGAATCTTACAGGAAAGAGAGGGCTGGGCAGATTGCATATTCCTAGACTTCCAGAAAGCGTTTGACACTGTTCCACATGGGAGACTTATTAGGAAGCTGCAAGCAATGGCTAGAATAGGTGGAAATGTTTTGGAATGGATAAAAACTTACTTAGAAGGAAGGGAACAGAGGGTTAGAGTAAGACACTCAGTGTCTGAATGGAGAAGAGTTAGTAGTTGAGTTCCACAGGGTTCAGTTTTAGGGTCACTTTTGTTCCATGTATAGGTAAATGACCTACCAGAGTCTGTAAATTCATTCATGAATATGTTTGCAGATGATGCAAAGATTGTGAAGAAAGTAAAAAACGAGAACAATGGTAGAGAACTTCAGGAAGATTTAAATAGTCTGCATGAGTGGTCAGAAAAGTGGCTAATGAAATTCAATACTTCAAAATGTTAAGTAATGAGAATGGATATAAGTGCAAGAAGGCCCAAGCTTGACTACTCGGTGGCTGGAGTACAACTTCAAGAGACAGAAAATGAGAGAGATCTAGGAGTAAACATACTGGCAGATTTGTCTCCAGAAATACATATAAATGGCATAGTAAGGACAGCATATGCATTCTTATCAAATGAAAGGGTAGCCTTCAGGCACATGGACAAGGAAATGTTCAGAAATATTTATGTAACCTATGTGAGGCTAAAACTCGAATATGCAGCCCCCTTTTAGAATCCACACTTGAAAAAGAACATAGCTACTCTTGAAAAAGTTCAAAGACATGCCACGAAACTGGTGCCAGAAATACGCAATCTCAGTTATGATGAGAGGCTGAGGGAATTAGACTTACCATCACTCGAAACTAGAAGAGTGAGGGGGGATATGGTGACAGTCTTTAAATTCCTTCATGGTTATGATAGAGTGGATAGGGATCGATATTTTGATATGGCTGGCTCTAGAACTAGAGGTCATAGTTTGAAGCTTCGTAAGAAATCTTCTTTGCAGGATATAAGGAAATACTTTTTCAGTGTAAGAGTAGTTGATAATTGGAATTGGCTAAGCGAGGAGGTAGTTAATGCTATCTCAATCCATAGTTTTAAGGACAGGTATGATAAGTATCACTAAGTATAAAATGGAACCGATGAGGAGACGGGAAGATACGAGCTTTGGGCTCTTTCCCGTAAGTACCATTAGGTAATCACAATTAGGTAATCACACACACACTTGGAATCCTTCAACTTTTTGTCAGTGAGGCAACAAGGCTTCAGAGAAGGCAGATCAACAGTAACAAACATATTAGAATTTTATGATGAGGTAAGCCGAATCTTACAGGAAAGAGAGGGCTGGGCAGATTGCATATTCCTAGACTTCCAGAAAGCGTTTGACACTGTTCCACATCTGAGACTTATTAGGAAGCTGCAAGCAATGGCTAGAATAGGTGGAAATGTCTTGGAATGGATAAAAATTTACTTAGAAGGAAGGGAACAGAGGGTTAGAGTAAGACACTCAGTGTCTAAATGGAGAAGAGTTAGTAGTTGAGTTCCACAGGGTTCAGTTTTTAGGGCCACTTTTGTTCCATGTATAGGTAAATGACCTACCAGAGTCTGTAAATTCATTCATGAATATGTTTGCAGATGATGCAAAGATTGTGAAGAAAGTAAAAAACGAGAACAATGGTAGAGAACTTCAGGAAGATTTAAATAGTCTGCATGAGT
Organism: Halocaridina rubra; assembly: GCA_037179515.1. Taxonomy (NCBI): domain Eukaryota; kingdom Metazoa; phylum Arthropoda; class Malacostraca; order Decapoda; family Atyidae; genus Halocaridina; species Halocaridina rubra. Next base: position 16,517 of record JAXCGZ010011658.1, on the reverse strand, counting down.
GGTCAGAAAAGTGGCTAATGAAATTCAATACTTCAAAATGTTAAGTAATGAGAATGGATATAAGTGCAAGAAGGCCCAAGCTTGACTACTCGGTGGCTGGAGTACAACTTCAAGAGACAGAAAATGAGAGAGATCTAGGAGTAAACATACTGGCAGATTTGTCTCCAGAAATACATATAAATGGCATAGTAAGGGCAGCATATGCATTCTTATCAAATGTAAGGGTAGCCTTCAGGCACATGGACAAGGAAATGTTCAGAAATATTTATGTAACCTATGTGAGGCTAAAACTCGAATATGCAGCCCCCTTTTAGAATCCACACTTGAAAAAGAACATAGCTACTCTTGAAAAAGTTCAAAGACATGCCACGAAACTGGTGCCAGAAATACGCAATCTCAGTTATGATGAGAGGCTGAGGGAATTAGACTTACCATCACTCGAAACTAGAAGAGTGAGGGGGGATATGGTGACAGTCTTTAAATTCCTTCATGGTTATGATAGAGTGGATAGGGATCGATATTTTGATATGGCTGGCTCTAGAACTAGAGGTCATAGTTTGAAGCTTCGTAAGAAATCTTCTTTGCAGGATATAAGGAAATACTTTTTCAGTGTAAGAGTAGTTGATAATTGGAATTGGCTAAGCGAGGAGGTAGTTAATGCTATCTCAATCCATAGTTTTAAGGACAGGTATGATAAGTATCACTAAGTATAAAATGGAACCGATGAGGAGACGGGAAGATACGAGCTTTGGGCTCTTTCCCGTAAGTACCATTAGGTAATCACAATTAGGTAATCACACACACACTTGGAATCCTTCAACTTTTTGTCAGTGAGGCAACAAGGCTTCAGAGAAGGCAGATCAACAGTAACAAACTTATTAGAATTTTATGATGAGGTAAGCCGAATCTTACAGGAAAGAGAGGGCTGGGCAGATTGCATATTCCTAGACTTCCAGAAAGCGTTTGACACTGTTCCACATGGGAGACTTATTAGGAAGCTGCAAGCAATGGCTAGAATAGGTGGAAATGTCTTGGAATGGATAAAAACTTACATAGAAGGAAGGGAACAGAGGGTTAGAGTAAGACACTCAGTGTCTAAATGGAGAAGAGTTAGTAGTGGGGTTCCACAGGGTTCAGTTTTTAGGGCCACTTTTGTTCCATGTATAGGTAAACGACCTACCAGAGTCTGTAAATTCATTCATGAATATGTTTGCAGATGATGCAAAGATTGTGAAGAAAGTAAAAAACGAGAACAATGGTAGAGAACTTCAGGAAGATTTAAATAGTCTGCATGAGTGGTCAGAAAAGTGGCTAATGAAATTCAGTACTTCAAAATGTTAAGTAATGAGAATGGATATAAGTGCAAGAAGGCCCAAGCTTGACTACTCGGTGGCTGGAGTACAACTTCAAGAGACAGAAAATGAGAGAGATCTAGGAGTAAACATACTGGCAGATTTGTCTCCAGAAATACATATGAATGGCATAGTAAGGACAGCATATGCATTCTTATCAAATGTAAGGGTAGCCTTCAGGCACATGGACAAGGAAATGTTCAGAAATATTTATGTAACCTATGTGAGGCTAAAACTCGAATATGCAGCCCCCTTTTAGAATCCACACTTGAAAAAGAACATAGCTAATCTTGAAAAAGTTCAAAGACATGCCACGAAACTGGTGCCAGAAATACGCAATCTCAGTTATGATGAGAGGCTGAGGGAATTAGACTTACCATCACTCGAAACTAGAAGAGTGAGGGGGGATATGGTGACAGTCTTTAAATTCCTTCATGGTTATGATAGAGTGGATAGGGATCGATATTTTGATATGGCTGGCTCTAGAACTAGAGGTCATAGTTTGAAGCTTCGTAAGAAATCTTCTTTGCAGGATATAAGGAAATACTTTTTCAGTGTAAGAGTAGTTGATAATTGGAATTGGCTAAGCGAGGAGGTAGTTAATGCTATCTCAATCCATAGTTTTAAGGACAGGTATGATAAGTATCACTAAGTATAAAATGGAACCGATGAGGAGACGGGAAGATACGAGCTTTGGGCTCTTTCCCGTAAGTACCATTAGGTAATCACAATTAGGTAATCACACACACACTTGGAATCCTTCAACTTTTTGTCAGTGAGGCAACAAGGCTTCAGAGAAGGCAGATCAACAGTAACAAACTTATTAGAATTTTATGATGAGGTAAGCCGAATCTTACAGGAAAGAGAGGGCTGGGCAGATTGCATATTCCTAGACTTCCAGAAAGCATTTGACACTGTTCCACATGGGAGACTTATTAGGAAGCTGCAAGCAATGGCTAGAATAGGTGGAAATGTCTTGGAATGGATAAAAACTTACTTAGAAGGAAGGGAACAGAGGGTTAGAGTAAGACACTCAGTGTCTAAATGGAGAAGAGTTAGTAGTGGAGTTCCACAAGGTTCAGTTTTTAGAGCCACTTTTGTTCCATGTATAGGTAAATGACCTACCAGAGTCTGTAAATTCATTCATGAATATGTTTGCAGATGATGCAAAGATTGTGAAGAAAGTAAAAAACGAGAACAATGGTAGAGAACTTCAGGAAGATTTAAATAGTCTGCATGAGTGGTCAGAAAAGTGGCTAATGAAATTCAGTACTTCAAAATGTTAAGTAATGAGAATGGATATAAGTGCAAGAAGGCCCAAGCTTGACTACTCGGTGGCTGGAGTACAACTTCAAGAGACAGAAAATGAGAGAGATCTAGGAGTAAACATACTGGCAGATTTGTCTCCAGAAATACATATAAATGGCATAGTAAGGACAGCATATGCATTCTTATCAAATGTAAGGGTAGCCTTCAGGCACATGGACAAGGAAATGTTCAGAAATATTTATGTAACCTATGTGAGGCTAAAACTCGAATATGCAGCCCCCTTTTAGAATCCACACTTGAAAAAGAACATAGCTACTCTTGAAAAAGTTCAAAGACATGCCACGAAACTGGTGCCAGAAATACGCAATCTCAGTTATGATGAGAGGCTGAGGGAATTAGACTTACCATCACTCGAAACTAGAAGAGTGAGGGGGGATATGGTGACAGTCTTTAAATTCCTTCATGGTTATGATAGAGTGGATAGGGATCGATATTTTGATATGGCTGGCTCTAGAACTAGAGGTCATAGTTTGAAGCTTCGTAAGAAATCTTCTTTGCAGGATATAAGGAAATACTTTTTCAGTGTAAGAGTAGTTGATAATTGGAATTGGCTAAGCGAGGAGGTAGTTAATGCTATCTCAATCCATAGTTTTAAGGACAGGTATGATAAGTATCACTAAGTATAAAATGGAACCGATGAGGAGACGGGAAGATACGAGCTTTGGGCTCTTTCCCGTAAACACCATTAGGTAATCACAATTAGGTAATCACACACACACTTGGAATCCTTCAACTTTTTGTCAGTGAGGCAACAAGGCTTCAGAGAAGGCAGATCAACAGTAACAAACTTATTAGAATTTTATGATGAGGTAAGCCGAATCTTACAGGAAAGAGAGGGCTGGGCAGATTGCATATTCCTAGACTTCCAGAAAGCGTTTGACACTGTTCCACATGGGAGACTTATTAGGAAGCTGCAAGCAATGGCTAGAATAGGTGGAAATGTCTTGGAATGGATAAAAACTTACTTAGAAGGAAGGGAACAAAGGGTTAGAGTAAGACACTCAGTGTCTAAATGGAGAAGAGTTAGTAGTGGGGTTCCACAGGGTTCAGTTTTTAGAGCCACTTTTGTTCCATGTATAGGTAAATGACCTACCAGAGTCTGTAAATTCATTCATGAATATGTTTGCAGATGATGCAAAGATTGTGAAGAAAGTAAAAAACGAGAACAATGGTAGAGAACTTCAGGAAGATTTAAATAGTCTGCATGAGTGGTCAGAAAAGTGGCTAATGAAATTCAGTACTTCAAAATGTTAAGTAATGAGAATGGATATAAGTGCAAGAAGGCCCAAGCTTGACTACTCGGTGGCTGGAGTACAACTTCAAGAGACAGAAAATGAGAGAGATCTAGGAGTAAACATACTGGCAGATTTGTCTCCAGAAATACATATAAATGGCATAGTAAGGGCAGCATATGCATTCTTATCAAATGTAAGGGTAGCCTTCAGGCACATGGACAAGGAAATGTTCAGAAATATTTATGTAACCTATGTGAGGCTAAAACTCGAATATGCAGCCCCCTTTTAGAATCCACACTTGAAAAAGAACATAGCTAATCTTGAAAAAGTTCAAAGACATGCCACGAAACTGGTGCCAGAAATACGCAATCTCAGTTATGATGAGAGGCTGAGGGAATTAGACTTACCATCACTCGAAGCTAGAAGATTGAGGGTGGATATGGTGACAGTCTTTAAATTCCTTCATGGTTATGATAGAGTGGATAGGGATCGATATTTTGATATGGCTGGCTCTAGAACTAGAGGTCATAGTTTGAAGCTTTGTAAGAAAACTTGTTTGCAGGATGTAAGGAAATACTTTTTCAGTGTAAGAGTAGTTGATAATTGGAATTGGCTAAGCGAGGAGGTAGTTAATGCTATCTCAATCCATAGTTTTAAGGACAGGTATGATAAGTATCGCTAAGTATAAAATGGAACCGATGAGGAGACGGGAAGATACGAGCTTTGGGCTCTTTCCCGTAAACACAATTAGGTAAGTACAATTAGGTAAGTACGTCCTTATTTTGTCTACTAGCATTGGCCCATCTGCTCTTTTCACCATCTCCTCCCTATCAGAGTCGCCTTTTCTTACTCTTTATATTTCCTTCCAGAGCATCTTTGTATTACTTTTCTCACTTAAGTTCCTAACCCATCTTACATCCGCTTCTCTCTTTGCCTCCCTCACCACGTGCTTTACTAACCTTCTCTTGCATATTACTTTTTATATACCTCTACATTACCTTGTAATGAGGTGAGATTTTGACTACGAGTCGACCAATTTGCTTACCTAAATCTAAGACACTGTTGTTGTTAAAGATTCTGTTTAATTATAATTTTCTATATTTTGCTATTTATTTGCTTGATAATAGTAAGAATTTTATTAATATTAAGAGTGATGTTATTTAATAACGAGTTTGAGGTTGTTGTAATGATATTAAATCTTAGTTATTTTGGTTACAAGGTTACGTAAGTCTAAGACATAGCAGACGTTAATTATTCTCTGTTTAATTATAATCTAATTTAGTTTGCTACTTCTCTGATTAATATTGCTAAGAATTTAATATCATTAGTGGTATGATCATTAATTTGAGCTTGTTTGTATTTAGGTTGTAGCATGAAGTCATTATATATGAAAGCCCTGTGTACAACCTATTTACCATCCTCCCATGAAAACACTAATTCTTAAAAGGGCTTCATTAAGCTATTAAATATATGATTATTACGTATGCAGTGTTAGTAAAAATTAATAACTTATCCAAATTAAATTATCTTGCTTTGTTCATATGCTCATTGAATTATTTACCTTTTGTCAGTGGTCAACACTGCATTGTCAATGTTCTATGCTGTAATAATGTATTATGTGTTTTATTTATTTTAGTATATTCTTTTTATATTTCATGTATATTTTGCTGCCATCTTTATTTTGATTTGATTTGCTTATGTCAGAGATGTTTGAGTACTGAAAATTATGTTATATGTATTAATAGTTACATAAGTATTCCAGATTTCTGGTGCTAATCTCAGGGTCAGACAACATACATCTCACGAATTATCAGGATTTTAAGTAACCACTTCTTGGTTTAAATATACATTATAGAATAAGAAGAGTCTAATTTGCCAAACAACGAAATTAAAGGTTGACAGGCCTTTACAGCCTCTCTGCTAGCATACCTCTTAAGTCTGTTTCTTTCAGCCACTACTGCACTCTCATTATTCCACCATTCACTACGATTCCTCTTACTTCCTCCTGTTAGTCTCCTTCCACACACCCACACGCTGCCTCTGCACATTTCATAACTTCCTCCTTGAAACAAAAAGAGGAACAATTAGCACTGAGAGCAATGAAAGCAGGTAAAGCACTAGGCATAGTTGGGTGTCATGTAGAATGCTTATCAAATGGTGTGGTGGCATTAGCAGAATAGATGGTTAGATTGTTCTTAAATATGTTTGAAAATATTTCTCTTATTTTCTAAGATAATCGTACTATGAACAATGTTTAACCGAATTTTAAATAGAGCATTGGTTAGATCGCTCGACCCGAGAAGTGACAAAACCGCATTCGAGCTTTCCGCGGGGTATTAGGAAGGATAACCAGTCTTAATTACCCAGCTCCAACCTGTCATGGACCAATATGGAAGAGAAAGATTGATTAGATTTACTTTATGAATAATCAAGAATCCTACAACCAAACTCATATGAATTCTAGTTTATCGTTTGAAAAAAAAAATAATATATATATATATATATATATATATATATATATATATATATATATATATATATATATATATATATATATATATATATATATATATATATATATATATATATATATATATATATATATATATATATATATATATATATATATATATATATATATATATATATATATATATATATATATATATTCGAAAGATTTTATGGCATTAAAAAGCCATTTGGAGTGTCTCTTCATAAACTGACGTATGAATGGACACTCATTTAGTAAAACTTTTTTCAAGCTTTTTTTTTTTTACACATAGCAGTATTATGATGATATACTTGGCAGTTTCTGATAGAAAACTCTATGACCTTTATTTTATGTAAAACACAAGAGAGTGCTACTTTATTTGATAAATATAACAAATAACGTATTCACAGAAAATCTACAAAGGCTGACACTGCCCAGTCGATAGAAATATTTGCCATTTATTCAAGAAGAAGCGTCTAGAGAGCTTCTCAAGCAGGCAGTAAGTCAACAGTCTCTTTCCTTTGGTTAGGATCCTGCTTCAATTATTACTTTATTATCACTTATATTAGCAGTTTCTGTGGCTCTTTTGGTAAAGTAATAGATTATTTAAAAACTTTTGTTAAATTACTAATGCGAAAATGCCCAAAAGTTTAAGCTGGTTGCGGCAAAATAAATCGGTGGTATTTTCAATACAGGTCTAGTCAGCAGAATATGGCATGGGCACACCGGAGAATTTGTCCTCTTGCAAACTATTTCACACTGAGTATATGTGGTGTTTGTAGAGTCTGATCCTACAGAATTATTAATATAAGTTGTGATGTGAAAATAAAAAAATATTTGCCTAGCTTTACATATTCTTTTTGTTTTAAAATGCCTCGTTTCACTTTTCTTGTTCTCTTTGTTGCAATTTAGGTTGTATATTAGAGCTCATCCACAAATATTAATTCTTAATGCAAATTATTCCACTTAGGCTTTTATATTATTTATGAGTACAATATAACTGGCTCACCGTCTTATATTTCATCCTTCTCCAATATTTTAAGGAATAGATCAAATGTAAGAATTATATATTCATTCTCATGAGACATATTGGATCTTGTGAAAACAATATGAAATACAGTGACGCTTTTATTACTTTTTTCAGTTACCGAATATATTCACTGATCAGTAGAAAAAATGTCTACTGTTGAGGATTTTGAAACAGTAGCTGTTCCATCTAGGGTTACTGAGGAACGGAAATCAGAAGATATTGATAAATCAGAAATGGCGAATGGAAGCTTAAAAGACTCCAAAGACAGATCAGAAGAGAAAGGCGGTGGTAGATCACCGAGCACAGGAGGACGAGGTTATCGATCATCTCGAGGGGGTTATAGAGGAAGTTATCGTGGTAGAAGGGGAAGTGGAATGCCTATGGTAAGATTCTGGATGCTGTATTACTTAGAGTAATAAGTACTGATTTTGATTGTTTGGTATTTTTTTTTTATCTTTAAATTAATGCCCTAATGAAGCTCAGGATCAATAATATTTCAGTGTCTAATTTGGGTAATGAGTCTGCTGGAAATGGATATACAGGGTAGGAGAAGGAGAGGGAGACCAAAGCGTAGGTGGATGGATTGCATCAATGACGACCTGAGGTCTAAAGGTTTGTTGGGTGATGAGGTATGGGACAGAAACAAATGGAAAAAACTGGCCAGAAACATCGACCCCGCATAAAAGTGGGAAAAGATGTAGACGAAGAAGATGTCTGCTCATCAATTTGAAAACCCTATGAAAAAATATTTAATATCAGTCTAATACAAGGCTTAATACTTTCTTAATTATATGTATATATCATAATCTTTGTATTAATGTCGGTATCTCTATTTATAGTATGCATGCTTTATTGTAGATAGATATTTAGTTTCCAATGGAGCCATATCTATTTATAAAGTTTTTTATTTACAGAACACTAAATATTTAGATGTCAAAGCAATGTACCTACAGTTCGAGGATCAGATCAATTCCATAACAGCTAATGAAATTTTGGACTATGGTAGAGAAGCTGTTTCGGTAGGCTTTGGAAGGTATGAGCTCTGTTTATACTTTGCAGAATTCTGTGCTACTCTAACCAAATTTTAACCTAACCTAACCTTAGTTTACCTTTTTTGCTATTCCATGAAAGCCTAAATCTTTATTTCTTGCTCTGTCTCCTTCACTTTACATTTTCATTTCATTTCTGTCCGTCAGTTTTCTTTTTCTTATCGATGTTTTCCTTTAGCTATCTCTTTGATAGCAGTTCTTCCTCTATGCCGATATTTACTAGAATTATAATAATTATTATGAGGGGATGTGTACACAGTGTCATATAAACAATTAGTCTTTTTATATTTCTTATTAGAAGATATAAATAGACTTTACTGTGTATTAAGTATTTTTGGAGTTACTTTGAGAGTAATACAAAAAACTGTTGGTAAAAGTATCACATACTATGATATTTTTAATGAAGTTTTGTGAAGCATGAATAGTGAAATGTAACTTTGAATATCTCAGTGTACTTTTCAAGGAGACCTTTAAAAATATAATCATTTTAGTGAGCCTTTTCTTCAGTTAAAGTGAGATTAATATATACTTTGCATATTCCAGTAAAACAGATACAACATATTTCTTGGTCTTCAAAAAATCCACATAATTAGCATGTTTATGAATAAACATTAGGACCCAGTGAATACATTCCATCACTCAGTGCATTTCAAATATGGCATGTAAAGTTAAAAGTTTCTATTTTCCTATTTTATGTACTATTTTCCTTTACATATGTTATACCCCATATCCCAGGGGACTGCAGTAGTGCAGTTGTTAGAGCATTTTGTTTTGGATGTGACAGACTGAAGTTTACATCCAACGCAGGACATTAGGAAGGCATCCAGACTTAATTCCCTAGCTCCAACTGGTCTGTGTCCACCCCTTCATGACTGGGTATTAATAGTGACACATAAACTGGCAATTGTAATGCTATATATCATAATGTTAGCACTCTGGTCACTGTAACAGAAGACCTAAGGCAACAAAGCTTCCCTTTCTCTCTTCTATAAGTTGCTCAGTAGCCTGAAGAGAATTCATGGAGAAAAGGAGGGCCTCACCTACACTCCCCAAGTTTGAATTTTGTCCCACTAGATGATGCATGTGATTAATAGTAATACTAAAAAGAATCGTTAAACTGATCATTTTTAAGCCTGTCATTCAACATACATGACATGTGTAATAGCTTTTATCTGGATTTTTCATCTGTGCTCATATTCACAGGGGGTGCACGTTACATTTTGATACACCCGAAGAGGCCAAAGAAATGATGGAAAAAATAAAAAATCACACCTTCTGTGGTTTAGAAGCCAAAGTGGAATATGCTTACAAGAAAAAAACGTAAGTACTGTAAATCTACTTGCATATCACCTCATTCTAAGAAAAAGTATGGATGTAGTAGTGAATCATTAAGACCTGTTCTTTTCACCTAATGCTGTTTGATAACTAACTTAGGGGAATGAGGTAGCATAGTGGTTAGAGCCCTTAACTTGAGAAGTGACAAACCTGTGTTAGAGCCCTCTGCAGGGCAATAGAAAGAGCATCCAGCCATTATTCCCCAGCTGCAATCAGTTTATCTCCACACCCATTCATATGGGGATTCATAGTGACAAAAAACGGCAAACAAGCTGTTTGATAAGTAACATATATTTTTTGAATTTGTTTGTATTGATTATTCACGATTATGTTCTTTCTTTTAAGTAATATATATAATATAGTACAGTCTTTAAAGATAAAAAACAAAGTAAAAAATTCCATAAAAGCAAGCTAGGACAGATAAAGCAAGGTTTTTTTTTTTCAGATATCCTGAATGCTCTATCCTATTAAGTAATGATCAGATATGAGAAAAGCACAGTTAGTTTTCTCTTTTTTCCTTATGTAGAGCAATACTGGCTTCGTAATGAATATCCTATTTAATGTAATACATATGGTGCATTTTGTTAGTTATTTGTTCTATCTTCTTTTAATATAATTCTCGCATTATTTTGCAAATAAATGTCCACTGTATCTAATTTTCTCTCATTGTTTGTAATATGTAATTTATTAATGCTCACCTTCTCTTTCTCATTTGCCCCTGACACCTTTCCTTTTTCCTCCCGTATAATAATCTTTTAGTCTAAGTCATTACAAGAGAACTCCTTTCAGATATATTGCCTCCTGATAGGCAATAAGTATTAGAAGAACACTTTTAGACTCGTAAAATAATTTTTTAGCATTTCACAGACTTAGCCTTGAGAGAAGGGTTACGTTGTCCAGTAACTTTACTAAAGGATAGGCTGAAATCTAAAAAATGCAAAATTTAGCTAGAAAATTTCGTTGAATATGATAGAATAGTAACTTTAAAGCATTAGATAACGTTATGTTACTTTACAATTGTAACATGGTAGAGTCAGTTAAGTCAGAGTAATTTTACTTAAGGTATTTAGGTTATATATCTTCCATATTACCATAGTAATGGTATGATCACATTTTCTTAGTTACTGAAGGAGATAGGATTTTGAATGGGTTAATGTATTTATTTTTTCTTTCCTTTAGAGCTGATCCAGAGAAAAGGACCTCAGGTGGAGATGAGAGAGATTCATCACCTACTAAGAAAGCCAAGGTATGACTTCTGTTAAAATATAATGTGCTATTTTTGCCCATTGATTCCCCTCCCCCAGACCCAAGTCCATATATTTTTTCAAAATTGTGTTAAACAGGGTGTGTTTAATCGCTTGATTAAGGCTAGGTCATGGTCAGTTCACTGTTCTGAAGCACTAGAGAATTTTTGCCAAAGATTTTCTCTTGAGGAATAACCCTATTGCCTCTATAAGAGCTTTCCATGTGCATGTTGTAGGAGATTCAAGAAATGATTAAACACTTTTGGATGTCGATACACCAAAGGAAAAAATCTCTTCCTGAACCCCGTTATTTTATCTAAAAATTTACGCTACAAATTGGAAGAAAGTTGATGCAATGTTATATGCTCATTAAGACACAAAGTCTGATTTTTTTTTTTTCTCTCCCCCCCCCCCCGCTATTTAAGTTAATTACAGACTCGAACATGTTCATGGTAATGCTTTCATTTTTTATGCCTCATTTTGGTGCATCACACCTTTAGGAACAGCCCTGGCTTTTGGAGTTTTGTAGCTTCTTATTTTCCTCGCTTAGCAATTGTTTAGTGTTTCCTTTTCCTTGTCTTCACCCAGTAACCTCCTCCTTTGTATATGTTGTACATTTGTCACTGACTTTCAAGAAACTCTCTGACCGCTCTCATCTTTTCCCTTTTTATGTGATCTGATTTTCATTTTTAGGGAGGTATCTCCATCACAATCAGTTGGTACCATTAATTCTTCATTATTCTTTCATTTTTCTTCCGTGTGTTTTTGGCATGTTATTTCCCCTTTTGACAGTACTGAGCCATTATGCAACAGAGAATAAGAGCCTTATTACAGCATCTGAAATAAGATTCCTTATTACAGATGCTGGCACCCAAAGTTGTGTTATAGAAAACCAACATTAAAGTTGAGAATTTCATTGGAAATAGCTTTTCATTGAATTTGTCCTCCCTGATGGATCAACACCATAACTACCTCTGTTGCAAGTGGTGTCATTTCATTTAAATTTTGATTTGAGCTATTCACATCCCATATATTTTTCATAATTTTTGTTTGCTCTACTTTCGTGACGCAAATGCAATATAGTTCTACTCAAATGAGTTCTTAGTTATATTTACGTTTAAAACCTCGTTACTGTAGATTTTACAGTATCATCTGTAAGAAATTTATTGAGAAGTTTTTGATGATATGTATAGTATTTATTAATTGTTTGCTCACTGTTAAATATAGATATATTTTTTAAAGACTCATGAATTGATAAATTCAGAGCTGCAATTAATGTAAAAAAGGAAACAATCAACATTATTCACTGCTATTAATAATTATGATATTCATAGGTTGATACCAAAGAAGGTGTGCCAAAAGAGAAAGATGAAATAGAAGACAGTGTGCGCAAAGGGGTGGAAGGTGATGGAGAAGAAGAGCCGGTTGCAGAAGGGGAAGGGGACGAAGAAATGGAAGGTGAAGATGACGTAGAAGCTGAGGAGGAGCAGTCAGAAGGTGACTATGGGGATGAACCTCATGATGAAAATGAAGAAGAGTATGACGATGATGCTGAAAATCCAGAAGAAAATGATGATGATGTTGATGCTGATGACGAATAAGTAAATTGTGTATGTGGGAAAGATGAATGCTTTCAAGATTTTTTTTAATAATTTTTATATTTCTTAATCGTTTGAAACAAGGTTTATGATGTCTGTCTTTTATGCACTTATAGTATACCATAAGGAGAATAAAATCTTGATGGATCTTATTGAAGTATATATCATTATTTTTTCATTAATATTGTAATACTTTCTTGTGTGTTTGGCAAGACTGATTTGAGGGAAAAAATATGCAATTTTCGTTTCACAGTACAGTATATGCAAATATAATATCAGTGGATAGAGAAGTCATTTAAAGAGGTCATAGCGTAGTGGTTAGAGCACTCAGCTTAGGAACTTACAGACTTGCAATCATGCCCACTGCAGCTGTTAAGAAGGGCATCCAGTTTTATTTTCCTAGTACCAACCTTCATGTCCGCCCCTATAATGGGGATTAATAGTGGCAAAAAATTTATTTTCTGTATGTTGTAGAAGACGTCCAAAAGGATTATGTATTAGTGTTGGAGAAAGAAATTCGCTCTTGTAAACACTGATTGTTGTAGGAGAAAAAGAGATACGGGAGTGGGAACTGACTGTACTTCTTTCCTGAATTTCTTTTCTTGCTGCAGTTGATTGAAGAGCTGGATTAAACCCTGCTAACTCACCTCCTTTTTTTATAGTTCTATCCAGTTTGCTATAAACATGATATAAAAGATATTACTTGGTAGCATTATGTAATGACTGTCTATGTCCAACCTCATTTGAATGGGGACTATTAGTGACACATAAAACTTCAAACAACAACAACTTGGTAATGTTATATGAAGCTGAAGAAAAAATTATTAAAGAGATTTATAGTTAAGTGTGGAGCTGAATTTAACGTTTTCATTAACTTTAACACTTATATATATTATCACTCAAGCAAAGAAGGCTCTAACAGCTTCTATTCACCAGAGTTAGAGAAAAGTAGAAGTTTTTGGTATTCCAGCTTTTGTATTCTATAATTAATGATATACCTAATGGCTCTTTCAGCTGGTTTCTCTATTCTGATACCGCTGATTAATGAGGAAGTGAAATTTAATATATTTTAATTCTTATACATGTGCATATATGCTGTTTAAGACAATCCATGTGTTTAAAAGGAGGAATATTCAGTTACATTATGAAGAGACACTCATATGTGGACAAAGGCCTATAAGTCTCTTGCATCACTTTCTGAATCTTCCTAAACATGTGCATCCGAGACTTTTATTTGGGAAATTTTGGTCATATATTGAGAGTCCATATGCAGTATTTCAGTATTGTAAATATACTTTTTCTATTTTTCTGTTTCTTTTAAATAAGGTTCCATAGTTGTTGTTGTTGTTGACAGCTCTGAGCCCTTAAGGAAGGACACTGCCAATCCCGGGCTTTCCCACAGACCTCTCAGGGAATGTATGTTTTGTTACTAGCTTTTGTGGTTGTAAGTAGGACAGCATTCCATAATGTGTTTGATTGTGTGCTAGTCTTGGACAAGCATAATTGACAGAGTCATCCAGCCTCTTCTGATAGCTCAGAAGGGCTGGGTGGTTCCTTAGTGATGGCGCTTGGATATGGCTGTGGGATGCAGATAACATAGTGTAGCCTTTTGGTATTTGTTACAATTAATGTTGAAAGATAAAGTCAAGATTATTATTGTCGATTGGTAACATTTAAGAGAAGCACAATATCCTGCCTGTTGGAACTGTGGTAGCGTAATGGTTAGAACACACAACTCTGGAAACGACATTCCCACGATCTTTGAACTTCCCCAGATTCCAGCGACTTTTCATATATGATGCAAAGTGCTACTGAAATGGTGCAGCACTAAGATATATGTAGATATATCATCGGATCCCACTCCATCAATTCTTTATATACTTCTGTAGCTGAAAAGACAATGTTCTCTAATACTGTCTCCTCTTCTCTTCTCTGTGCAGTATTTGGGGATTAAATAGTCAGTCAAATATAATGTAGTACTTGTAGATAGGAACTGTATTGCATTGTTGATGTAAGTAATGCCCTTTGAACTGACAAATTGCACAAGCATATAACAGCTTGCAGTAAACTGTTATAGGAGCCAAAGGGACAGTAAGTGGTTAAAGATTAGAAATGAACTCAAGCCTACTTTAGATTAATATATTATTCAACCTCTCTCTAACTGAATGAAAGTGTTGGAGTTTTTCCAGGAATAGATTATACAGTATTTATATTCTTAGCCTTTGAAAGACCTTATTACAGTTGCCTCTGTTTATCTGTAACTCAGGCTTTCCCCCTAAGCCTCCTGGCTAGTACAGAGGTAATGCACTGGCCTCGCATTCGCAAGGTCGACGGATCGCGCCTCATTCAGTCAAGAGAGGTTAAGCTGTTTACTGGGGAGGTTACAGCTGTGGCTAGGCACCACAGTGGGGGGGTTGGGGTCTGTGCCGGCTGGCGACCTGCCTATGGGTCCTCTATGACCCGTTCCACCCATTTGTGGGTGGAGAATCTAAAACATCAAACAGCTTTCCCCCTCTCATTCGTTTAGATGGTGTTATAGCTTGCTCTCACACTGACAAAGCCACTCTCTTTGGCTCTCAATTTTCTGCCAACTCTTCCATAAACCATTCTAGCACACCTGTCCCTCGTTCTTTACCCCTCTCTAACTCTAAGCCCTTCCTTATCCTGTCTTCACGCAAAGTTCACAAGGTTCTTCGCCTGCTAAAAACAAGCAAGGCATCTGGTCCCAATGGTATCTCTGTGAGGTTCCATAAGGAGTTTGCATATGAACTGGTTCCTGTGCTTTGCGGTTTTTTGCCTCATTCTGTCAACCAGTATCCATCCTTCATCTTGGAAGCATGTTCTAGTGCAACCTGTCCCTAAGAAGGGTGACCGCTCTATTCCTTCAAACTACCGACCTATTTCACAAAAAGCACGTGAATATTGTAATTGTGGATAGTTATGGCTACGTTAGGAAATTGAAAGAAATTTTGAGATCCTTAGTACTTTTGTGTATATTTGTCCACAACCTCTGAAGATGAGTAGTAGATAAATATAATCAAAAGTACTTAGGATCTCAAAGTTTACGGAGCGATAACCATCCACTTAATAATTGTACATACGTGCATATACATTATATATATATATATATATATATATATATATATATATATATATATATATATATATATATATATATATATATATATATAATTTTTTTTTTCGAGGGAGGGGAGTAAGAATACTTCCTCCAAGTTCCCCTGCGTGTCGTAAAAGTTGACTAAATGGGGCGGAGCGAGGGGACTGGGAATCCCATTCTCTGTATTTACTTCCCACATAAAGTCAAAGTATATTCTTTGATTCAGCCACCCCCTTATAAGGGGGATATATATATATATATATATATATATATATATATATATATATATATATATATATATATATATATATATATATATATATATATATATATATATATAATGCAGGTTAATCACTATAAAACATGTGATGATGATATATGCAAAGTGCCCCAGGGAAATAAAGAATATAGCAAAGGACCAAGCGCTTTCGTATATTTCAATTATACATCTTTATTTCCCTTTGGGTCTTTGCATATATATATATATATATATATATATATATATATATATATATATATATATATATATATATATATATATATATATATATATATATATATATATATATATATATATATATATATATATATTTATATATATATATATATATATACACACACACACACACACACATACGTGGGCCACGCAACTGCTTCTCTTAAATTTTTACTTGTGTTTTTGAGTGACTAAGTGCTTAGTGGAAAACTTTACCATAATTTCCATAAATCTGAAATC